>OAMK01000703.1:1306549-1496549 GCA_900205225.1 Saxicola maurus maurus | reverse complement strand
AGCACTATGCTTCCAATTTTAACAACTATGCTTATTAGGTTACTGGTGCTAGAATGTGATGTAGCACTGCACTTTTTTTTTTCTTTTTGCCTTTATAAGCAATAGTATTTGCAAATACTTTGAGTTCTCACTTGGAAAAGGCTCAGCTGTGGATGAATCATGTGATGAAATGGTGATTTAAAAGATCAGACCCAAAAGAATTGTGATTCTGCATTTATACCTTCAATAAACCCAGCAACTCCAAGGTACTGGAAATGCCACTAGCTCCTTNAAATTAAGTAGATCTGGGAAATTTTAGTCAGTATTTTATGCATTTAAAAAGAAAGACAAAGCAGTTTGTGAAGCAATTTGTTCAGCGTTTTCCCCTTCCCAAAGTTAAGAACAACTGGCTACAAATCCCAGACCTGGATGGAGTTCTGATCTCAATGAATTTGTTCTGAGTGAAGTCCTGGGCACAGTGCTCGCATGATTTTAGTTCTCATGTTTATTATAATTTGTACCTGATATCAGCATCACATCTGAGAGAAATAACCCCATTACAACCAATTTTAAAATGTAAGGTAATTGCTGACCCTATTTGTCAAGCACAAAGAGTCCAACCATATGCACTCACTTGCACAATACAGGGCAAGTATAGAGACCATTTAATTAAATGTTTTCTACATTTTTGTAGGAGACACGGCTATGAGATATAAATAATTACTTAATGTAAATATGTGGAAAGATGGAACTACTGTTTTACCTGCACATTTCATCTTATCATTACTTTCTGAGAGCTTATGCCACCTCTCTGACAATTCAACTCATGAAGACAACAGAAATGAAATGATCACCTGTGTTACTGTGTCTTTCTAGGAAAAATCCAGTTTTAGAAACCAATAATTAATCAGAAGCAAATCCATTTTTACCTGCTTGGGAAAAGTTGGTAGCTAAGTAGCAAACAGTCCACAGTTTCAAAGCATACAAACGCAAAAAATTGAAATTAGCATTTTCTATGCTTCTATGACTAAGTCACATAGTCACCATTAAACAATATCACAAAGGCAGAGTATTACAGTTATTCTGTAGAATAATTTTGAATGTCAACACATAATTTAATGTATCTTTTTAATTTTAAAGAATAATTGTATAATATTTGCTAAGTAGAAAATTAGGTGACTAGGAAGCTGATAATTATTTCTCTGTGTGTGGCTTTCTGATCCCAATTACTTTTGGTCCTATAAATATGATANTTATAGTGTTTGTGTTTTCTTCTTTGTCATAAACTATCACTACTGATCTGTGCATGAATTAATTTTGTAAAATATACTCTAATAGTTGTTTGCATTTAAATTTAAAATTTACTTGCCCAGAATATACCGTTCTGGTAATCTCCAAATAAGAGATCTAACATCAAAAAATCAGAAAAAGCAGCAAATGCTGTTTCAAGCTAGGTCTTTGTNCATAAATTTCTCCACTGGCTGTTTTTCTGAAGTGAAGTATGCTTTTATATATTTCATAATTGAGATTCTTGAAATAGTCTGGACAATTCTGAGATACTGTGAATGTAATAAGGGAATCTTGAGGAACATGGTGTCAATTCAACTATTATTTTTATTTCATTAAACTTAAGTTGGAGTAGGCAGCTGCAAATAAAATAATTTCAGTGAGTTCTTGGTTCAGAAAAGTCCTTTTTTGTGTCAGCTGATATACCTGAGGGTTCTGGTNTTAATGATTGTGCTTCTCTGCCTCATATCCATGTGAAACCACCTTTAGATGCATGTGACCAGACTTAAAAAATGTATTGTGATAACAGAATACTTAAGCTATTAATCTTCCTATATTTCTGAAGGTTTGAAATGCAACTTCTCCAGTAAAAAGGTTCATTGCTTAGTTGCAGTGTTTAAAACACAGTCCCAGAGATTTTGTGTGCCAAAGATTTCCNCAGATCCCCACTTGACACAGATTAATACCATATCTAAACCTTTGCAACACATGTCCTATAATCACCTAAGACAAATGCAGACAGAGAGTCTCAAAATGGTTGTAGAGCTTTACATTCACAGGGACAGGCAAAGTAAGTGCTCTCCTTGTGCACCTAAGGCTTCTATTTTAACTCTCCCAGGTCACAAAATTTCTTGTAGTGACTTCAAGCAGTTTGGGAGGAAAAAAATACTTGATAATAGAAAAGAATAGTTTATTCTGCAAATAAAACTCCAAGAGCAGGTGAAAATACACATTTTCAAAAATGTTGGGACAGTATATCAAGACTCAGTACTTGCTGATAGCATAAAATTGTATCTAGGTTCTTTCAGTTTTATGCTATTTGAAATAAGAACTGTCTGCAGTAAATCTCCTACTACTATGTGGTATTTGTAAATAATAGCAGGGTCTTTTTATTTAAGATACAGTTTTTCACAGCAGCAGAGGGAGCTTTGTCAATGCATATGCTGGTTGGGATGTTCTGAACAGGGTTTAGTCACCAAGTTTAATGGCACTGCTATTGTACTTCCCTGTTTTAAGTTCCAGCTCTTTTCCCCCTGTGTTTCACTATCTTATACTAGTGCTTGCTCTCTCTGTTAATAGCTGTAGATTTAAAAACACATATGGATTAGAAGTAGACATTTTCAAAATTAGTGTAACACAGTGTAACTCAGAAATCCTACTACGACNTAATCCATAATGTTCTGCATCTAAATTCCTCTTAGGCCTTCACAGAAATCTAGATTTAGCTAAAGGTGGTGAGCTTCTAACTGTGAATATTATTTGGCATTTCAGTATATGTAATGGCTTTCTTCCATGGCTTTTAAACACTTCCTGGGTCTTGAATATCTGTTGCATATTCTGCTCTTCTTTTCCCATCTTCTCATGCCAGGGAACAAGTATGATGTTCAACTACAGAATATACACTTAGTTTGTCTTGTAACGACTCTGGATTTTGAAACACCTGGCAATACTAATCTGTGCATGCTGAATTTTCATGCAATTTCAAAATATATTTGACAAAGTAGTCTTTTTTACTACATCTATCAGTTTTATCTTCCCCTGAGGGGTTTCACATTGCAAAGTAATAACAGTAAGAAATTATCCAAAGTAACATGGATTAGCAATTTTTTGATTCTGTGAGTGGCTTTGCTTTCCACATTGAATTTAGTGAATGTGAAATTAATCATTCTGAGTGAAAATAATAAGATTACAATTATCATGTGATGCTTTCTGTGCAGCTAAACCCTATCTTTTGTGTTAAAACATAATAAAGTAATATGCTAAGTACAAAATACTACTGGGAAAAGATGGATATGTGAAAAGTATGTGGATTATATTAGTAGAGCTTTTAAGTTTTAGTGGAATCTTTGTAAGATGCCTAAAATATTACTCTTTGGTCTCCTCAGCCTTCTTTATGAATTGTATATTCTTGTTGCTTCTGTTTGGAAATAGTTTGAACAGNTATTAAATAGATCCGAAGTAATATTAGTATTTCTTAAAGAGAGACTTTAAAAGCCTCATTTGATGCAAATTAGGAGTAAGTTAGGAGTAAAAGGAAGTATATAATTTCATCTTTAAGGTGTATTATTGGCCAAGTATCTACTCTGTTGCTGGACTGTGACCAGGAGCAATCTTGAGGTAGAAGTGCCTGAGACTGTTCATCGACTGTTTCCANCGTTGCTTCTCATCATCTTTGTTACAGGTGCTCTCAAACCATTCATATCTCTTTAAATAAAAATTNAATCAAATTTTTCAGTGTTATTGGCAGCAGAAGGACACAGTTTGACTGTGGTATTTATTAATTATCANGACCAAGTCTTATCAGAATTAACACTTCTTTTGTATTGTATAATGTATTTTCAGTTTCAGATTTAACTGCATGAATTTGAAAAATGTAGTAACACTCACAAACCTGTCGACTGTTGTACTCTGAATAGAAACTGGTATTTAAAAATGAATTGAATATGGTTAAAGGTTGAAACTGCAAAATTATGAAGGGGTGTTGCTTCTGAAATTATTGTATTTAAGATGCTTCCAGAAGATGATGGATAAGTAGATCAAATTTCTTCCTCAGTGTGACATTGGTTCCACTCTTTTAGCCCTTAGGATAGGTTTAACTGGCATTGGGAAGAAATAATGAATTCTATTGTTGAAGCAGTTCCTCTTTTTTTTTTCTTCTTAATAAAATTAGTGTATTGAAATAGTAGTTGATTTTTAGAGTTAGGATTTGAGAATAATAAGAAGGTTGATTAGGGTGCTTACCTTATACTTGAATTTTAGTGTCTATTTTATCAACACAAAATGGAGCAATTCCTATAGGAATATTGTGAGTCTCCATTTGAAGCAGTATAATCTTGTTGCCCTGGGAAACATNTTGTCTAAAATTATTTGTTTATCTGAAAAATAAATTAATTCAGCGTCCCTGCTCAATCTCCAGTATCATAGGTATGGGAAATGCATTCTATAATAAAATGGACTTTATTTTGGGAAAAGAATTTTAGACTGTGAGCACTGGAAGCTGAAGTCAAACATACATGGTCATGGATGCTTAGGAAGACAATGCTCAATGCTCGTAGTATAAAATCTGTTTATTGAGAACTTCCGTTACTTCCATTGTTAATACTGAATGCTGATAGTCTCTGAAAAATCTATTTATGTAACCTGTATGAGCTTCATACTAAAAATTGTATTTATTAGTCATTCAATAGTTTAAATCTTTCTGCAGCAGCTTTTATTTGTGCAAATGTCATTTGATGCTGGGAATTGATTTCAGTTTCCAGGTTGTACTGTCAGGCATGTGCAAGGTAAATGAATTGGTGAAAATGAGCAAACAAAAAAGTAAGCATGTGGAATGCAAATAATTACAAAACTCTATTAACAAATGTCATATGGTCTTTATTTATTTATTTACTTTGCAGCATTCCCAGACTTTTTATTCAGGTCTCCATCAATAAAATGCTGGTTTCTTGTCATGTAACTTTTAGCAGTGTATTTTATATGTGCTATGATATTATGCTTAATATATTGTTTTACTGTTGATGTTAATCAGACTATTATTCTTCTAACTGCAAAAGCTAAAATTTCGTCTTTCATNAAATGACTAATAATCTAACACTCAGTGAAGCCTGAATAGTGTCTGCCAAACTATTTAATATTTTTTGGCATACACAATCAATGCAAACAAACATGGCTTTCTTTTCATTGTTCATCAACAAAGACAATCTGACAAAACCTAAAGCATTAATTGCTTGGATTGAAACATTCTGGCACATGTTATGTTCTAATATTTAAGAGTTTAATTTTAAAACCGCTTTCTCCAGCTGAGTTTGCGCTTTAGGAAGTATTTCCCTGACTTTTGGGTGAGTCAGTCTAACACGGCCACACTGTCTGTGTACTGAACATTCCCCACGAAACACANGAGATCAAGGCCTTGCCTTTTCCTGGGAAGGAGAAATGTTTGAGCAAAGGATACGACTTGGAAAGACAAATGTGTCTCTCCTGTGCTGATGAGGGGGTGGTCAGTGGGGAGCTCATCACACTGGACAGCAGCTCCAGCACCAGCCTCTTGCCTGGTGCACATGTGCACACAAACACAGGACACTGTTCCCCACTCTTCCCTGGAAACAAAAACATGGATTCAGAAGGCCAGGATTATGCAAAAGAATGGGGTAGCTAAAGGTGCTGGGATTTTCGTAAGAACACACTTTAAAGGTGGATAATTTCACCTGTGCCATTTCTGAAAAATTCTGAGTTGTATAACAAGTAGTGCAGTGCCTTTGTGAGTCTGATATCAGATGATCCCTCAGGACCATGGGTAGCTTATTTTTAAAATGTTTTGCCTTCACATGTTGTTTTCTGTTTCTCATTTTCNTGTTATCTTCCTTGCTGAGCAAATACTATCACTGAGTGTAAGACTACATGACAATGCCTCTTCTCTGCTTTCCTTTTGTGATTAAAACATCCCAGTCCCAAAATGTATTTTGTGAGCGGTAATGACTGAAAAATTACTTGCTATATTTTTGCATTTATTGAGAATAATTTTATCTGAGTTGTAGCAGTAATAATTATCTCCCACTTAACACATATCTCAGTTTACTCTGCTGCTCAGTTTATTGCTCTGTAATTTATACTTCTCTGTGTCTACTGGGAGCATTCATTCATAGCAGGAGTTATTATGGTCTCTGAGGTTGGGCTGGCAGTGTATTATAGCTATTGCTAATATTCTCTTTTACCTGGAAACCACAGTGTCTCCAAACCTGGGGCAGAAAGCTGGCTCTTGTCACTAAGGTATTACCAGTGAGGGAGGAAAGAGTATATATAGGTGCATGAAGAATCCACTGAACCAATCAACCGGTTTGTTGTCAAGTGCTTTCTGTGCCTGACATTTTCTTAGNTTTAGTAGGCATAATGACAAAGAAGATGAAAGAAAAGCTAAGTTTTCAGACTGTTGTTCTAGCTTTCATGAAGGAGTCAGGAGTCAGCTGCTGTTAGTTAATTAGTTTGATGGAAACTGTTATAGATCACCAGAATTAAACACCAAACAGGGACAAACAAGGACTCCTAGATACTTTTAAATGAATTTTTTTGCATATTCTTTCTAATTTTCCACTTAATCAACTGCAATTTGAAAAAAAGGTCAATCAGCTTCCATGTGATGAATGAGAAAAGACTGGTCAGAAAAAAANATAAGCTAACACCTTTTTTTCTTTCAAAGGTAGTTGTAGATTTGTCTGGACTGCTAAGTCTGGTATTTCACTTCTAACAGTGAAACAAGTATTTTCACATTCCTTAGGTTAAACATGCCCGTTTTACAGCTGGATGCAGTGCTCTGCAGGGTAACAGTTTTTAATTTAGCACATTGGCAGAAATTCTGATGACAAGAGAGTGTGCATGGTGGCATAGTAACTTCTTGTTTGCTAAAAGTAGAAATGCCTTCCCAGAGGGAGTACTTTTCTGATGTGACATATAGCAATAGTAATAGGTAATAGGTGATTGTAGATTTAATAGAGAAAAACAATTACAATAGCACTAGCAAGCNTAGTCTAGCTAGGCAAAGAGCTCTAAGGAAGCCACATCTCCCTTGCATTATAGTCCTTCTGTCAATTTCAGTGTGATATATTCTGTCATTTTTATACAGATGCAACTTCAAGTCTTTAATAGACTAAAGAATTTATGTTTGGCAGGATTATGAAAGACTCTGTCATTTTACATTAGCAGAAATATGAAAGACTTGCAAACTAAATCTTCATGCCTGACCTACTCCCAAACAAAATAAAAAATGTTAAATTTCTCTAATATCTAATAAATACAGCTAGACTGTATTTATTAATGTTCTAAAATTTATATTCTTTCAGAGTAAAATTATGTAAGAATGAAATTGAGCAGATTAACTAATGTGAGAGAGTGTTCAGTCTACAAATATAATGAATAATAATANAGAACCTTTAAAATCTTCAAGAAAAGGAGAAGGTGGCTTGCTTGTTATGTGCTCATATTTTTTGTAACTAAGTTGTGGTATTACTTCCTTTACATGTCAGAAATATACTCCTTAGGAGAAGCCAAAGAATCTGAGCTCATAGTTCTGTTTCTTTTTTTTTTAATTGGGATTGTTTTCATGGAATCACCTGGAACTCATGCATAATCTTTGTAATGTTGTAAATAAGAGTGAGTGAAACCCCTAAACCCCTCTCNCCACTTTTCAGTGGAAAAAGTCAAAGAGTGAAGCCAGCAAGACTCTTACATTTTACATCTTGTCCCATCTTACAGAGGGAAGAAAACATCAAGGGAGAAGGAACAAGGAGGAACAAAGAATGAGGCAACTGTAAACAAATAGGAAAGGGAGAGTTGAAACTTCCAGAAGCTGATAAAGAAAGAGAAAATTACTATCAAAACGGGAAAGGACCAGAAGCTAAGTAAGAAAGAAAAGAAGAAAAGAAAAAGTAGAGAAATGGAGAAGGTCAGAAGAAAAGGCACGAACAGCAAACATCTACAAATATTCTGGGCAACAGTGTGGAAAAACTGTTATGTAAGGTTGTGATGTATTTGCCTTAATAATGGAGTTGGATTTGATAAGCTCAGACAGCATGACCAGTTTTGTGCTCTCAGGGTGTTCGGTAAAAAAAGCAAAAGTTTTCAGTGAATGTATCTTTTTTAAGATGCTAGAAAAAGAATAAGAATGTATCAGTGATCTATTTCTAGCCTTCTAGTAACCTGTAAGTCATTGCTAGTGCACTTTGAATCTACATAAACCAAATTTTTATTTCACCAAGACTAATTTTCAATACATTCCACAAGAGTTACCTGGCCCATGTTCACTGAACTTTGAAATAGTTGGAACAATGAATCTTTCTAGAATGAGCATTAATAGCAAAAAAGCAAGGAGGATTATGTAGATGAAAATAGTCTACTTAATATATCAGTCCTGAATAAAGTCACCAGAACGTAAAGGTGGAATTCCATCCAGAGATAAATTTGAAGAATTTGCATATCTTTAATATAAATAAATAAATAAATAAATAAAACTTATTGGTTGCAGTGCTGTGTCCAACTCTGGGGTGCCCAACACGAGAAGAACATGGAATTGTTGGAACAAGTCCAGAGGAGAGTCATGAAGTCAATAAAGGGACTGGAGCACGTCCCCTANAAAGCCAGTTGGGGCTGTTCAGCCTGGAGAAGGGAAGGTTGTGTGGAGACCTCTTGGCAACCTTGCAGGATCTGAAGGGGGCTGTAGGGAANCTGGAGAGGGATTCTTCATCAGGAGCTGCAGTGACAGGACAAGGAGTAATGGGTACAGACTGAAAGAGGGGAAATTAAGGTTAGATATTAGGAAGAATTTTTTACTGTGAGGATGGCAAGACAGTGGAACAGGTTTCCCAGGGAAGCTGTGGATGCCCCATCCCTGGAAGTGTCCAAGNCCAGGGTGGATAAGGCCTTGAACAATCTGGTATAGTGGGAAGTGTCTCTGCCAATGGCTGTAGGGGATGGGACTAGATGATCTGTACTGTCCCTTCCAACCCTTACCATTCCCTAATTCTGTGATCTCTGAATCTTTTCCACAAAGGCATGGCACATTTAGGCTTTCCCTCAGAAAAAAGGTCATGGGCAGAAGTATTGCCTTCTGTCTCCAAAGCAGAGGGACATAACTGGAGAAATGAGCACAGTGCAATGTAGTGCCTGAGCCCNGTGAGTATTGATGCCACATGGTTTTACCAGCTCTTGGGGGCTGTGATAAAGACAATGCATAAGGAAAGGGCTGTACCATGCTGCCAGGCTGGTTCTGGGGCAGGGTAGTGACTCTGCAAAACAGGTACATATTTACAGTCAGGCAGTGTCTTAGATGTTAATAAATGCAGCAACTTATTTTGCAACATCAGTTAGTTAATCAAAATAATGCAGCCGGAAAATGACTTTCTCATTCAATACACATTGAATACCCTAGGCTTTTTCATTGAGAAATTAAGCTTCATGAAGTTAATGAAGATAACTTTTGTCTTATCTGCAAAACATAACAAAACACATACTGTTATCTACCAAAGATATAAAAAAAACTTGACTGGAATTTGTGGTTTGTTTACTGCTGCCCTTTTTGTAAAAATACCCAAACTCTTTGAGAGGCAGTGATCCTCACAGTATGTAGCTTCCTTTGTTATTTTATTTACATCTTGTTAATTAATTCCCCGAATTATNTCAGATTACTGGATGACTAAATAAATAGAAACACCATTTGAGGGACAAAGTACGCCTTTGAGAAGAGAAAAAGCGCTGAGAGACACAGGTTGATAATGGTGCTGAGTTTAACCCGTCAAATGCACGTCTGAAACACAAGGGAGAGCTTTCATGGTTCCTTAATGGAGGGGAAGGAGCCCTGTGCCCATGGANCCCCTGAGACGGCCTCAGATTGTTCCAGAGTGAGCATCTGGTGTGGATCAAAGCTGGAGACTCNGGGAGAGCTTTGGGAAGGCCAGGGTGCAGAGCAGGCTAGGCTGTGGGACCCTGCAGGGACAGTGGGGAGGCCCTGGGGAGGCAGAGGAGTGATGGGGCCACTGCCTGGCACAGCNCTGCTCCCAGGCATTCGTCTTGGGTCTGGAAATATTGCTCTGACAGCTGCCTGACATGGAGGAAACTTGAAGGGATGTGCCAAATCTTCACTTACACCCAGACAAAGGACCTAAGGGAAGGAGAGGGTTGTTTCCTTTGTCCTTCTGGCCCCACATGAATCAATGCTTTCCTTAATCCTCAGATCCTGGCTTTTTCATAGAATAGGTGTGCTTCACAGTATATTGAAAACTTAAAATCAGGTGTTTTATCTTTACAGCTGTGTTAGCAAGAAAATCTAGTCTAAACAAATGCTTAAACAGAAAAGCTTTAACTTATTAAAGTATTGTTTTGAGATCTCATTTAAGAAACTTCAGCCTGATTCCTTTTGCTTTGCAGTGCACATTGAAGTTTAAACTCTATAAACTCGACTGCAATTTGACCCTCTTGATCTTTTTTCCTTACCTTTCCTTACAGTATCCAGGGTAAGGCTGAGAAACTCAGAAAAGTTCTATGAAAACAAAGCTGTTCATGCCTTATCAGGATCTTCACCAAAAATTGCAGAGGACTCTCTGCTCTGGCACCTGGAGCACCTCCTTCCCCTATTTCTTCAAGAGTATTGCTGTCGGCAGGACTGTTTATCTTTTTTCGTGTAATTCTCTCTTCTCTGGGTGTTTCTGTGCAGTAACTTTTTTTCCTTTGTAAATCTGTTATCACAGAGGCTTTACTACCACTGGTGGTGGGCTTAGCCTTGGCCAGAAGCTGAACTGGCTGACTCTGTGGGACATGGAAGAAACCTCTGCACGTTCTCACAGAAGTCACCCTTATGAAAACCCCCACTACAAAAACCTGGCCATGCAGGCCCAAGACAGAAATTCATGTGCATGGCTGATGTCTCATAATTGCATTTCNTCCCTTAGATTTTGAAAGGACCAAGAGGGAAACAAACATGAGGACAGCAAATTGGTTTTTTTACCTGGCCATGTTCCATTCTGTTCAAGTGAACTTCCTTAAATCTCGATATGAAACTATAATAGTCATAATNTGTACTTGAGAAAGCTCCTATAAGCATATTTGTACATACACCTATAAATATGGTTGCATACATTTATATACATGTGTGACGTACTCAGGTCTATATATATATCTAGAACTCACGACAAAACATGTTGACAAAAATGTAGAACTAAATATAAAAACTGAGCATGAATGAAATGTACAGTCACAGGCCTAAACAAAATTATGTGATTGATTCACATTCCTTTTTCACTAGCATGTAAGAGGTTTCCTTTTTCTTCTAACTTTGCAACTTCCTTTTTTGTTTTCATAGGCAGTTTGCATTTTTATTGAAGCAGAAAAATTTTTTAAAAAGAGAGATGTAGAAGTCAAATTTTATTAGCTTGCATAATAATTGAAAAGCAGCAGAAGTATGACTCTAATCTGCAAAAAAAATCAAATATAACTAGAAAAAAAATTAATTCATAGCTTTACATTGGTTCTTATATTTCTTCTTTTTTAAAATTATTATTATCATAAATTTTAAATACTCTTTGAAACTGGGTTATAAGGAATTCATCAACAGTTTCCTGTACATTTGCATATGTATTCCAATTATTGGATTTAACAAAAGGGTGCTAGGGCAGGAACAAAGAAGTATGGGTANACACCAACATACAACATGTGCATTCTCAGCAATGATTTCTTGAAAGTAGACAGGGATCTAAGACAATGACCAGCAGCTCCAAAGAACACAGGATCCACTGATGGATGAAATATTCACCCCAGCTTTTTAGAGTACATAAGGGTCACAGTGGTACAATGCAACTTGTACAGGGCTGCTGACAAGGGAGCCATCCCCAGGCAGGAAAGACACATCGTGTGGGCAGAAATATGCAACCTCTTTGGGATATCAACTGTGTGATTTCCACTACAGCAGATACAAAATTAAGGTGGATTTACGACTCAAATTAGCCTTTAGTGAACTCAAAGCATCAACCTGACTTTTAATCAATTGTGCTGTGCAGGTGTTTACACTCAGTCGTGCCATTGCATAACTGCTTGTTTTGTAACAGAAGGAAATGAGACTGGGCCTCTGGAGGGGTTCTAAATGACATCAGAACTGTCTTCTGCACAGAGGNACAGATCTCACAATTCCCAGTCTCCACAGCAGTAATGATTATGGAGCTGCACAACAACTTGCTCCAAGAGCATCCTTAAGGCGGTCCCTGTGTCTTGCCTAAATTCATGTCAGGAGTAACCCAGATGATCAGAGTATGGAGAACAGTGCNGTTTTCCAACTCAGCACCTCAGACAGCAGATAATCTGAAAGTCACTAAAGACTTCAGATCAAGACCACAGACCACTACTCATGGCAAGCTCACAAGCTGGCCATTTATATAGCCATTTATGTATCTTGTATATATCTTATAGCAATATTTTCCCAATCACAGNCAATTCATAGATGATTCAGCACAACAATATCAACACAAAGCACACATAANAGCAGAGTACATATTTAGAGAGATTTAAAAAACCACATATTTCACTGAAAGTATACTTAAAATCTTAAAATTTTATGGTTATGTATATTATATGTATGCATAGTACCCTAAGAGGTTAGGAAAGTCTCAATTAATATTTTAATTTTTANTTGACACTCCATCACACTTTATCAATATTACTTTTTTACAATCTGAGCACCAAAGAGCTTCTATGTGAATTATACATGGAAGGAGATGAGCTACAATTATTTTATTTACCTAGGTTCTTCTAATGGTTTTTGTCCTTCAGTGTAACTTTGCACTCCTATCCCTTCATCAGGAAAATTCCCCTGACATTACTTTCTGTATTGACTTTATGTCTCTACTCTCCAACTCCCTATTGCATTTTTTCTGGTTCCTGTAGTCTCTGATATCCTCTTTTTCTCTGAGCTTATCACCCATTTATCACTTTATGAAATCTTGTGACAATAATTCAAGAAATATCAGAATGTTATTTGCATAGTTCCTTTAACAGTGTGTATGTAATTCCATTCTCTACCTACTTTCTCCTATATTACCTATTATTATCTTTATCTTGATAACAGAAACAAAAACAGTGGAGGAAAATGAGACTGCATTTGTATTCATTCCTGAAAATCAACCTTACTGTTGTTTTCAAATCAACCAGTACTTTCTTATACAGTATCTGCAACTTTCCAGTACAAATTTGTTTCTTTACCATTGTCTTCTGGTTTGGAGGAAATTCTGCTTCTTTTCCCTCAATTTTCTGGTGCACTCTGGTTGGGAAAGGCTTTAGACCAGCATTAGAACAGCTTCAGGTAACATAATTTCCCAATCTGTTACTGGTGGTTTCCTGTTCTCTCTGAGATAACTCAGATGAGTTATGACAACATCTTTACACAAGCACTCCTAGAAAATGCCTATTATGTTCCTGCTCCATGAGAAATACACATTTGTTTACAAAACTTTCATAGTACTGCCCATTTTAATTACTATTCCATATTACAATCTTGATGAGTGATTTTTCCTGTCTGGAAAGACATGTTCTTTTCCATTCCTACTGAAGTAGGAATGGAAAAGTTATGATATTCAGGATGAAATAAAATACACCAAAACAAAATTTGACTATATTAAAATGTTTCTTTTTTTTGAGGTTAAATATTTACCTCTGATAAGGCATCAGTATTGTGTTCTGATATAATTTCATTTTTAATTGAGCATGCTATAGTTAAAGGTAAATAATCCAGTGACTATTCATTGCACTTTTTGATGAAACCTGTGTTTTCCTGCAAAATGCTTTAACTCTGTAGAAGCAGCATTCTCTGACAGAAAAATATCCCATGGTGGGAATTTCTAAACCCATTATGGAATATTGAGCTGCAGTAATTAATTTCCTTGACTTTCACCTAATTTGGCTTTTAGATGTAGGAATTCAAAGCTGATTCAATCACCATCT
This sequence comes from Saxicola maurus maurus, assembly GCA_900205225.1. Classification (NCBI taxonomy): domain Eukaryota; kingdom Metazoa; phylum Chordata; class Aves; order Passeriformes; family Muscicapidae; genus Saxicola; species Saxicola maurus. The sequence goes on along the minus strand of OAMK01000703.1, from coordinate 1,482,593 downwards.
TCTTGGTTTTTCCAATGAATGCAGCTGTAGCTGGTTTGGACAGCTGNGGAGAGAGCTACTGTCTGAATGGTGATCTTCTGTATGAGCTGGTAAAATATGCTTATCAGTTCACCACATCCTTGATGCCTTAATTAGAACACGTTTATATTTATGTATATACTCAACAGAGTTATCAAATTACAGACTGTAGCAATGAACTGGTTTTAATCTCTGTAGACTGCTTCATTATTATTTGTTTTTATTTGCAGCTGCTCACATATTTCTTTTTTTGAGAAGCTTTTTGCCCTAAGCTACTTAAAGAAAATGCTAATTTGCTGTGGCCCTAATCCTGCTTTGGATGAAACCTCATTTAAACAGCTTTATTTATACTGCTGCATTGCATATTGCTTTCTATTTTTTGTGGAGTTTTGTCATAGTCTTTCGTATTTCCTCACTATAAAGGTTTGTGATTATATGACTAATTTTACATTTTTNTCTTTTTGTAGGACTCTGAATATTCACCTTTTAGTTGTGTTTGGGATCAGACTTTTCTCAGAGAGGAAATTCATAGTAATTTCCTCTGTTATTTATTGTTTGTACTGTTATTTATTGATTGTTTGTTTCACCAGCTTAACAACCATTGTTGGTAACCAGTGGCATTGACCAAAGCTCTGTTTCAAACCAGTGTTTAAGTAGCATTCATTGACTGTATTTCATAGTGTTCACTTTTTACTTTGCAACTTTTTTTTTCTTGCTTATTTCTATTTCAAGTACATCTATTAGGCAAGACCAGAGTGGCCTGGGGAACTGGACAAGCAAAGTGCTAAACCTGGCAGTAGGGCTGACTATGCCATATCTAGCCTGAGGAAGATAGATGTGGCAGCCAGAAAGCTGGAAAATAGCAGGAAATAAANCAAAATGCTGCAGGCTGATTGTGTTGGCTGTGGATCACCAAGGAGGTTTTATTAGAGGAGGAAACATTAGAAGAAAGTGTGATGTATGGAGAAAACTCTGTAATTGAACATTGGACATTATGTCATCAGTAGAGCAAAAGTAGAATAGGCTTGAAATTGGAGTTAGATAATGATAAATCTGTTGTGAGGATCCCAGGAAGGGAAGGGTGGAATGCAGAGTTGCTAAGCCAGTAATGCAGAGACACACAGAGAAGAGGACAGCAGAAGGCTTTGTACAAGGTCATTGTACTAAAGTATTTTTGTATGCAAATGTTGGGATAAGAACTCAATGAAATGGGTATTCTTTTTATATATGATGAATACTGAGGAATACAGATGAATACACTAGAATTTGTTGTGCTAGTGCCTAAAGCCTATTTTCCTTTTTGATAAAATATAATTTCTCTATTAAAATTTAGTTTTATTTAATCTACAGCATTGGCTTTATCCAGCCGATGGATAAAGGTGTTATGACTTGGCCCTGAAGGAAAGGGTAACTTGGGTTCTTTTTAATAGATCCCAGGGGACAGATTAGAGTGAAACTGCATATGTATCCCATCAGAAGGGATGAAAACCCTCAGGTTAAAGTGCGAATTTCCCAATATCTTTTCCANTGGGGAGGAAGGATTTTTTTCCCCTGAGAAAGTTGTTTTATTTACATGATAAAAAGCACTATCCCACCTTCACAGGGGCTGCATCTTACCGAAATTCTCCCTTATCTGGCTCAAATCCAGCTTGAAGCCTCTGGTGATGGGTGCTCCCCCTGTCTGCACGTGGGCAGTTACTTTGCAAACCCAGTCTCAGAAGAGCACCTGCTGTTTCTGCAAATGATCAATTGTGAGTGGTTAAACATTAACCTTTCAGTTTCCTACAGAGGGCAATGGAAATTTGTCAGGCTCACTTCTCTGGAGAAGGTAAAAATGTAGAAGAGAGACTTACATTAGGACTTTTTCTTGTGTTTTCAAATCACTATACATTTCAGATCAACAGCTTGCAGATCCCAATGTGCTGGATTTAGTGGATGTTTGCTGCTCTCCTACAAGAGACTGCACAAGTAGAAAGAGGCAATATTNCACAGCCAGAACCTTGCCAGAAACCCTCCAAATGCTGAGGGAATTACAGGTAGTCAGGAACTCTGGGGAAAGTGCAACTCTGGGCCTTAATATTTGAATGCCAGAATAAAAGAAGGTTCTGGTCCTGGAAATGCAGAATGGATGGTTCAGCTGTTGGCAAGTAGGAGTAAGTGTTAATTTAATGTATGGATCTGTATCACCATGNGAATTTGAGATTTCAGTCTGCTGTTAACTGCAACTCAAATACTGTGGAACAGTATGTCACACTGTGTAATATTACCATAAAAATATATCTATGTATATGTATAATGTTAGTGTGTAGTCAATCAAGAGGTATACACATTTTTGGAAAGCATATTGATTTTTAATATAATATTTAATGCTATCAGATCTTTTAATCTTTTCCAACTGTAATTGTAGTACANTTGAACTTCAGTTGAACTGAACAAGTACCAGGTTGCACAAGTATAAATATTATCCAGTACCAACTTATGCTCACAACAGACTAAAATTTAGCTCTGTGGATGTCATGTTTGAATTCTACCTGTACTGATCGTGTTGTATTCATCTAGTTGCCATCTGTGGTCATANGCAATGTTTTAGAATGTTTACAGGTTTCACAACTACTTGAGTTTAACAACAGAAGTAGCAAAATGGAAACCCAGTTAATTTTATTTCAGAGTCTGGATTTACTTGTGACATTCTTGTTACATTAAAAATATATTTTGCAAATTTNTTTTGTATAAATAATGTTACTATGATGAGTCTTGAATTCTTTTAAGTCTTTTTTTTTGGCTTTTGCATGATGCAAAAGTAATGATAAAAAGAAAACAATAAGCATTCAAAGTCTAAAATTGAAAAAGCATGAAGATAAAGAACACTTATATTACCAGTGTTAAACGTGCACATTCTGAATAATCTGCCATTTAAGTAACATCCACTCAGCTTACAGCAAACCTGGTACTCAGGTGATCTCTGTTTCTTAGCCTGCTAGTATCCTACAAAGCACTGACCACTAAGTGCTCCAACATGATGAGAAGTTGATGTCAAAGAGAGAACCAGCACACAGCCTGTTAGCTTGCTTTTTGCTCAGTTTATATTACATAGACACGTGAGAGTTGAGAACCCTTGTTGAAAGAAGAATTTCAGTCCAAGGTGTTGATATTAGACAGAAATCATTCNAAAAGACTGTTTCCAGGGATGAGAATACTTTTCACCATTTAGTTCATGACAAACTGCCAGTATTCAGCTGCTCCTGACAGATGCCAAATGTGTTGTTATGAAAAAATTGGTGGAATTTATCAAGGTCTCACAGGGTATGTATACACATCTTGACAAAGCCATGGCTTGTTTTAGTTGGATCTTGGATAGACAGATTTGACAAGAAACAAACTCAGAAATTATGGTAGCTCTGCAGTTTCCCTCTTTCAACCTTGGGTTGAAAGATATAAACCTATTAGTAGGCAAGAAAATAAAAGGCTTTGTGTATATTTTATTAGCAGGACAGAGGTTCTAATGGTCTTGTTTCAATACTATTTGTGAGCACTAAAATTCCTGTAAACTCAGAAAAGTAAAATCATGCAGCTTTATGTACAACATTTTCAGTATTACATTACACTAATCAAACAAGAAACAGTATGCACAAAACCACCTTTTATTTGCCTGTGGAGCTTATTAATATTAGTGGAGTTCACAAATGTAAACATGAATGACCATGTCAGTCAAATGAGTCTAATCAGCTTTTGCAGACTGATACCTGTCAATTTAGATTATTGGGTTAAAATTGGCTGTCACTATTTTAAGTCCTGCCATTGGAATTCATTGCTTCAGCTCACAGTACTTTAAACTGTTTATTGAGATTCATCTATATGGGGCTGATACATGCAGAGAACAGTAAACTTATTTTAGTCAGCCAGAATGGGGTTAAAGTCTAGTTGGAAAGGTCTACAGCTGCCTGAACAATTGTTTCCTTACAGGCACTTGAAATATTGGGGAACAAAAACGTGTTACTGTGAACTAAGGCCTTATGGGAACAAAGGTACTTGGAACATAAAGGGATTTATGAGTAGCAACAGAATGTCAATACCTAATCTGAGGTACATTTACAGGTAGTAAAACTCAAAGACCAAAGTTTTTTCTGATAGAACTAAACATTGAAATCCATTTATTTGAAATATAAAGTGAATTGTGTTTCCTTTTTAAAGGATATTTAGTTTTTCTTAGTGGTGCACTTGGGAGACCTCATTGCATGAACCAAATTTCAGCTACAGGTGCCATGTGTTGGTTAGACCATGTTCCTGTCAGTATTAGGATATATCTGTGCAACCCAGTGGAAGGTGGCACACAAAACTCTCACCTGGGCCCTCTTTCAAAGTAGTTAGAATTTTTGCTTGGAATATATGAAACAATATTAAACTAGTCAGGGAATTTTGTGTCAACTCAGTAAACATGTTTACATGGTAAAAAAGAGAGATGATTCTCAGCTCTAGCATTTTGTCCACCTGCAGAAGTGTGATATTGTCATTTGAGATCTAAGCATCATGGGATCAAAGCATGTGTCTGAAAGCACCTCTTAGACAGGATAAGGTTGTATTATGTTGAAATAAAATAAATTACAACTGTAATAATTTGAAATTGAATGATAGATAACATATTAAAATTGAGCTATTCTTAATCTTTTGCTTGAAATTAAAAATAAATTTAATTTTAAATTCAGTATGTTCTTTGTATGTAAAAAAATTAAGTGTGCTTGAAATGCTGTATGAGATTTTCTATTCAGCTTCCAATTATTTTCTCTACTTGTTTGTTTGGTTTTTTTGATTGGTTGGTTTTTGGTTTGGTTACTTTTATAAGTTTCATTTTCTTGACTACTCAAACAAGTGCAGAACACACTTGTGGAGAATTTTTTGTTGAATTTGTTTTTTCCTAGCTCCTGTTTGTTCTTAGAAATGTCCTAAAAATCAGTGGTGTTGGGAAGAATTTTACCCCTGAGTTCCAGTTTACCCTCTTCAGTCAGATATTAAAAGAAAATGTAGAGACCCAGGACTGCCAGAAGTGTGAAAGTAGAAATGGAAGGAGGGTAGTGAATCATTATATCGTGCTTGGTGATATCACATACCACATAAAAGTGGGATATACTCAGAACTCTTTTGATATTTTCAAATTGGAAATTAAGATAAAATATGGAGACCAAGCATGATTATAGTCAGGAATGTCATAACATTTCACGAGTATTAACCAACCTCTGCTTTTTATTATTGTTATTATTTATAGAGGAAGCAATTCAAGATACTTTTCAAATTTAGCTTATGACCTCTGTGTGAGCATAGTGGAATGAGCACTGTCAGCATAGTCACACTTCTCACTTATGTTCTATTTATTTTTTGAAAAGCATTTTCATGATCGCAAGGGCTGGTGTTTCACACTCAGCAGATTGAGAATGGTTGCCTAAGCACTTAGAGCACAAACACATTACTTGGAAGACCTACATTTAGTTCACAGCCCAAGTGTGGCCACTGGCAAATAGTTTAGTGTCTCTCTTTCATTTGCAATTTTGTGATAGGAGAGAATAGTACTTCATAACCCTAGCCCAATTAGGAAATAAATCAGGTTTGTTAAAGCATTATGCTAGGAAAGGATTCTCTAAAAAAAAAAANAAATACAAAAAGACACCTGCACGAATACTTTTGATCTGTAAATACATGTGCTTTCAATTTATTTATAAAGCTTAACCTAAAAATCACTATTATATGGATAACTATGTAGGATTAATATAGTGTCTGCCTGTGGATGGAGATGCAGTCCAGTATTTTTTAGGAGAAAATATTTGTTTTCCCTTCTGCAGAACAACAATTAGAAATATGATTATTGTTACAAGACTATTTTCAAATAGCTGTTTTATCAGTGTCCAAGGTAACTTAATTTTCCAGGTTTTTCTTCCTATTTATGGTAGAATTCACAGTATGCAACTCAATTGAGTTACTGTTTGGAATGTGAGTGCTAGCAATCTTGAGCTGATTATATTTTATCTGGTATTTGAAGCACTGCAGTATTATAAAAGATTATATTGTACACTGACAAAAACTACCCATGTTTTGACATATGTGATCTTTAGCTTTGAGTAGGATGTCTTGCTGTTCTGTCCAGGTACATTTTAAAGTCCAAACAACAACAGCAACAAAGTATACCTCTAGGATATGTGTCAGAAGTATTTTGCTTTGGACGTACCTGCAAGCNCTAAGAATTTTTATATTTTATATCTGCAAGTTTTAAATTGTATAAATGCATTAAGTTTTCTTTAGATGAAAGTAGGATGCTGAAAACATGGGTGAGATACCAAGCATTCAAGATGAATATTTCAGTGTCAGTGTCTTAACAAGAAAATATATAATTTCTAGGGTTTACTACATCTAATGTAGTATCTACAAAGATAGATACTGAGTATTTTGATAAGAAAACACTTAAATATGCTAAAGCCTTACTAATTTGCACTTGCTTAATTCAGATACCTTGTAATTTGTAGAAAAAAAAGTCGGCACATTTCTTCACATTTCTGCAAAGATTAAAAAGAAGAAAGCCATATTTTAAGGTTATACATCTCTATAATCAGTAAATTCTTACAGAACATTTGTTAATGTACTTTGAAGTTTTATTATAACAAAAAACCGAAAACTTACTCGCTCCTCACTGATGATGCAGGTAAGATACACTGTTGCACTGTATCTTCTTATATTATTTCTGCCAGAAAATTAAGCNATTTTCAGTAGTTTTCCCAGTTTCAACTGTAATGAGTGAGAAGAGAGGCAGAGTGTCACTGGTGCTGTGCTCACTGATGGAGAAAGAAGGTTCATTAGGGACCCAGTTATGGCAAATTTAGGAGGCATTTAGAGCAGACAGAGTACTCCTGCTGACAAATCAAGACTAGAGCTCAAATCTGCTCTGCAGGGGAAAAACTTCAGTTTAATAACACCCCCAGTACACCCTTTGGCATTAGCAAATTATTTTGATAATATAGTTCTTGCAAACCCTGTTGCCTTATTTGGTTCCCTTTGCCCATTTCAGTCTCTTTGACATTCATTGTTCTGAAGGGCTAATTCTTTGTTCTAATTAAGATCAGAAATAAAAAACCCAAACACCAACCAACCAACCAAAAACCAAGCCTACTTTCGCATTATCTAGAGGTGGTTTTCATGTGGGAATCAATGGGATCTGATTACAAATAATTTTTTTCTCACAGGGAATTCCTATAACAGAAGGCAGATATTTAGCATTGGATAATAAGGTGCAAAAAGAGCAGGTGGAGGGAACAACAGCACAGTAAGTTTTCCTGAACTTGACTACAGTGTGCCTAATTTCTGGAATGTAGGCATCCTGAATTTCTGGCTATGAATTTTTTTGTTTCATGGGTGGGAATTTTTGATATTATTTGTCTTTGCAGATGGAGAACATGATGTTAGAACTATTTTCTATTGAGGCTGTTAAGCCTATGATTGCAGTAATGGAAAAAAATTATTTGGGTGCTCTCTTTCACATGTACTTTGACCCATGTTTTTTAACTGAATTTTTTAAAAAAANGGGTTTAATTATACAGACTTTAAAGCAGAGACTACTGTTCAACATTTTATTTCACTTCTGTCACTGAAATATATAATTTTGTTTTCCAGACACGGACATCTAAACCCACTATAGTTGAAGTGNAATTTATGTAGCCTAAGAGTTGTATTTTCTATAAGGTTAAGTATGACTCATTGGAAACATCTAAATCCTGGGTGGTGATTCACCACAGGAGTGAATTACTGCTTTTGGATACAGGGTGACCAAGGTAGGTCATCAAAGATAAGCACAAAAAAGAGAACAAACAGATGACTCATAGCATTGAGAGCAAAACACAAGAATCATTCAGAATTTCGTGATCAGTTTAACAATGTTTCTCATGAGAAAAAACCCCAGATCTCTCATGTCAGCTGTTTTTTCCTTCCTTCTGTTGTAGTGATGTCTAAAAAATTAAATAAAGTTGTCTTAGCTGTGCTGGTTTTGTACATAAGACATTTGGTGAGAAGGGAAGAAGAATCCATGGAAATGATTTTTTTTCTGAGATGAGATGCTGAGAGCTTCCTCTGTGTCCGACAAAGACCAATCAGTGATTGGTTTTGGGAACTGACAACCTGTTAAGCCACTGAGAAGGATGAACACACCTCTGTGAACACACATTTTAAAATGAACAGACCCTGGGAAGCTCTCTTCTTTCTTCTTCTTTCTTGAGAGCAGCTAACAGGCAGGCCGGGCAGAAGGCTGCTGCAGGGCCTGGATGGGCCNGGCCGAGCCAGGCCCTGCCTCTGCTGCAGCGCTGGCAGGACCGGGGTCCCCCCTCCCACAGGGGCAGAAATTCTACTGCCTCTAACATCTTGCTGACATTAAGCCCTGCCCTGCTGCTGGCCCGGGCCAAACCTGGGGTCCGCTGAGCCCCAGGAGCAGGTCTGGGCCAGGCCAGGCCTTCTCCGCCACAGCCCATGCAACCTGCTGGGGGCTTGGTTTGTCGTCCCTGGAACTGAAAGAAAAAAAAATCAGAAAANAGTGATGCAGCCAGAGCAGCCACCAAGGTGTTTTTGCTGGGCCCCTGCTATCCTCGCCCAGCCCCCAGCACAGCCACCAAAAAACTCTCCAGATAAATAGCTCAGGGCCCCGCTGGCAGGGATCACACGACCATCTGCAGGCCTCAGGTGAGATACTAACTTTTTCATTGCCCAGATGAAACCTGCAAACATCGATTCTCTCTCTTAAGTGAAAGAAAAGTACAGAGAGAAGACATGCACAGAAAACAGCATGGAGGCATAGAGAAGAGTCAGGTCCCGGTTCAGGGAGGGGATGAGGATAAGCCTTAAGCTGAAATTATCTTGTAAGCTATGGAGAAGATATGGTTGATACCCTTTTTTTCTGCCTGTAACTCGTGGAATGCATTTTATGGGGATGAAGCGTTCTAACCACAGTCATACCACAGACATATCAGTGCTGAAGTAAACAGATGTTGAAGTAGCTGTGATCCTATGAGAAGTTTGAACAGAGAGAGAGGAGTGATGAAGAAGAAGTTTCTTTTAATAAAGTTTTTCTTTATACCCTTCAAAGTTTGAGGTTGCTTTGGCCTTCCTTCTAATCCTATCTCACAGCAAGAAACCAATAAATTATTCTAGTGGCAATTTAGCCAGTGCTAGACCCACCACACTAGCCAAAACTTCTACTTTAAGGAACTTATATTTAATTTTAAATAAGTTGTGGCAAACAAATGAAACTAATATTGTGAGGATGAGTGGAACATCAAGACAGCAAAATTATTAAGAAATCATATACACCCAGACAAACCAATGAGAAGCATTTTTCATACATTTAAATGAAAATGAACTTGCCCTAGCTCCCTCCAAAAGCAACAATNGATTTTTGCATACATCACAGGAGAGTAGGGTTTCATTTTGGCACAGGGAGGAGGGAAGTCCTGGGACATCAATTTTCAGAAGTATTCTTGGTTGTTGAGAGGGTGCCATAAGGCTTCTGAGAACATCCCAGTAATAGATTGTTAAAACTTGTGTTACTGGAGCAGCATAAGAGAGGCTCACCTGACACCACTTTAAATTTTTAAATCCTGGATCCAACAGAGCTAGAGGTACCACATAGGAGGGGAAAGAAATTGAGAGTAATCTATGAGAAAGGAAAGCTGATGGGATTGAGGGATGAGTAAAAAACCAAAAGAAAGTGGGTAATCTTGGAAATTACAAAGCTGCTATCAACAAAATCCTTGCAAGAATANTTTCTTTCCATTTCTTGCAAGAATACTTGCAAGAAATGTGATAGGTTTTTTTCTGCTGATACAGTTTACAGTGGACTAGTAATAATTTAATAATAGCTTTGATACACTTTTCTAGAACAAAAACACTTACGTGGAAGTCTTTTAATTCCAGTGCAGTGTTGTTTGAGATAAGCTATGAATTGCTTCCTGTTGTATTGGAATTGTTAAACAATTACCTTACGTTCCCCAAAATTACCTATATTTTAAAAAAGCTTGGACNGATGAAACTGTTGCTGCAAGTCAGGCTTGCCTCCAGAGGTTAAGGTGAAAGACAATTATCTTAGCATTGCAAATATACAAAAATATTACCCATGCTCTCAGACTGAAGACAGGTCTTATTCTCTGTCTGTAAATACCTAAGTTACTATGGAACAATGAATCAATATCTGCATAATAGCTCTTGGCCTCCAAAATTGTCTTTGCAGGTGCCTGAAAACTTATGTCTGGCATAATCTTTTGCTCTTCTGGAAAAATTAGATGAACGGAAGTGACTGAATGTGGGTGTATATGAAGTATTTGTGGATGGTCCAAAAAGAGGTACAGTACTCTATATAATGTAAAAAGGACTCATGCCCTGAACTGAAGGTTATTCTCATAAAGTAGATGTTAGTGAGGTAAACAGGCATGGACATTCTCTTCCTCATTAACAGACAGTTAAGATGTTCGTGAATTGTCACTCTGCCTCTACTTATTATTGTTTCAAAAACTTTTGTAGTGTCTGAAAAACATTTGCCGAGTTCATAACCAATATTGCAAACTGATTTTCCTAAGAGCTTGTTCATCTACAGCCCTCTTGTGAGCCTATGACTGCTTTGACTTAAAGGACAATGAANCATATTTACAAGGTAACCACAAAAGTAAAACATGGATTCATTCACATGTCAGTGATTCTGGTCGGTTCAATGGATGAGAAGGTTATGTGTTGCTGATTCAAATACCCCAACCAAAATGCAAATTTGTGTAGACCTAATCAACACANATCATGTTTTCATGTATGAAATCATGAAATCAGAGGGGGAATCAGTTTCCCCCTAATAGTTAACACTGTTGNCACACTGTTTAATTTTAGAAATCAATAAATCACACAAAACCTCAGGGAGAAGTACTGTTCTTGTCTTATAAATCCATCCTGATAGTCTTTATGGGGTTAAGATAATGTCCACTGTGAATGTGAAAGAAAGTATCAACTCAGATTGGGAACTGGCTCAATCAGTCTTTGTAGTAGTGAAGCTAAGATTCACAAATATGATGTCATATAATTAGCAACATTGCTGCTAATTTCCAATCAGTTATGATTATTGATTGGTGTCATCTACATATTTCTTACCATAAAGCATTCTAATGTATGTTTCTGACTATAAACACATGGAGCGTTATTTTAAGAAAATTGACAACTTTCAAAACAACAGTAAATAACATGTTTTATTTAAAGCCATTGACAGGGTTCTGTTTAATTACATTTAAGAATGTTGGGAGTGCTTATCATATAAAATGGTTACCAAAGGCTTGCAATTGCGGATGATGTAAGTAAAATTTTCTAACAATTAATCCAGATATAGAAAGAGAGGAGAATTTCTACTGGATTTTAAAATTTATCAGGAATTCCTTTGCTTAGTGAATGAAAAATGAGCATACCCCAGAATTTTTTCCTGCTGTGATTTTTTTCATGAAGACAGACAGTCTGAATGATTTCAAAATAAGATTAACCCAACAGAGCAGACAGAGAAAAGATAAAAGGTAACAGGGAATTTGAGGTATCAGTGCGGTCTTTGTGTGGTCAGGTTTTTAACAGGGCCAAATTGGCACAGAATTTTTTGTTTATAACTGAGTGCACTAGCTGAGGGTGCTTTGTGGCCACAGAAGCATAAGCCTCTGCCATGTGTATTGGAGCATGCAGCTAGTAAGGATCAGAGTTACTGCCTCCTACCTCCCACACAGATGTTGCCCTAGTTTCTTTATTGTATGGATGACTTGTTATAACTTGTCATTTACTGTGGGAAGCTTTTTGCTAATGTCACCTGTTAGAGGTACTTGACTCTTTGTTGTCTGCCTTTTTTTCTTTNTGAAGATTTTATGTTCTTTTGAAGTTATATTAAAACACAATAGTAGAACTTCAATAATTTCCTTACAAGCCCAACTTATGATCATCACAAGAAGTAAAGGTAAAAACAGGTTATTTGTAAGAGTCTCTGTTCCCTAAGAAATTGAAATTTTCTTATTTTTAAAACTGTACTTAAGCAAAATTATTTGTAATTGTACAAAACACCTTTTACCCAGGTTTTGACTAAATATGATACAGATTTATTTTACCATCATCCTTTTTATGTTATGTTATTTTATAAATCATACAGCGATCATTTCACACTGTAGTGAAGATGAGAAGGATTATCAATATTTATCTGATGCTTCCTTTTTGCAAAATGAATCATGGAACAGCTAATAAAAATATAAAATTTTGGAATAAATGAACCTGTAATATAGCTTGCCCTCTGTTTACAGTGTGTTGCTAAACATGCTAATGGGCAGAGGGAGGCCATCAGTGCTGTGTGGTTATACAAGGGTTAACCATCTCTGTCACCNTGGCAGTCCAGAGGATGAGGGTCTGCTCAGCTGTGTTGGCTCAGAGGATTGTGCTGTTCTGTGGGAGGACTGTGATACTGGCGCTCCTGAGGGCAGAACAAACATTTTGACTGCAGGGCTCTAGTCTAACACTCTTCTGAATGTCAAATNGGTTTGTTAGAGACATGGAAATAGAAATTACTCCATGCTATGTTAAATTGCTCATACATGAAAGTGAGAGATTTATGTTTTGATTTTCAAAGCCAAGAGCATCTCCTTTTCCAGTGGCTCAGCCTTTACCAAATATGTCTGAAGGTATCATATTTGGAAATAGTTTGAGGCCAGGTAATTTCCCTGAATACTTGCAGGTTAGACAGCTACGAGGACTTCTGCTGTCTGAAGTTGTCCTATGTGTAGCCTAATCCACAAGAAGTCCCCTTTCTGAGTATCTTCATATTGTGCTTATATACAGAGATATTTACACATCTACACACATACATGGAAAGAGAAAAGTATATGAATATGCATATACCAAAGTGCATNTAAAATCGTGGACAATCAATTAGGCCAGACATGTGCAGTGTATGTACTTAGCTTCAGTTTGTTTGGAATACTGTTTGCACTAGAACACATGCAGAAAATGGGTCTCAACTGAGAGATCTGTGAGCATTTCAAATAAATNTCAGAATAAGAGCTGGCCAGACACCTTGGAGTGATAAAGAATCAGAGCAGACTCTCATTTGTGTGCAGGAAAAAAAAAAAAGGACCAAAAGATGCATCTCACTGAATAAATACTTAATTGAAAAAATAGTCTCTCAGTTACACTTTTAAGTGAGATGAACATTAGACACAGTATGCTCCAAAGGCCAGCTTTAACTAAAAGCCAATTTGTAAAGATCTTCATGTTTTATAACAGCAAAGCTCTTATCACCTTGTAATCTTTTTAGATTGCCATCCTTAAGTAAAGTGAGCATGACTTTTTATCCTTCAAGTCATTTGTGATAAAGAGGAGTCTGATTTTCCATTAGTAGAGTAGTAATTTGAGCATTAGCACAACTCTCTAGAAAAGAAGAGAGTCATGATGTCATGAAACCATGACAGAGAGTAGAATCTATTCAACTTCAGGCAAGTAAAAAACTAAGAAAAAAAGAATGAGAACATTTCTACTTCTCACTTTCTTTCCTGCACTATCTGTACAAAGAATGTGTAAAGCTGAGCGATTTATGACTGTGGATTTTGATAAAAACTTATTTCCAAGAGCTGGTTTGAGATTTAGGTTTGGATATTGTATAATATGAAAAAAATTAAAAATCATTTAGATAAATTATGTTGGGTGATCATGAAAAGTCACATGACATTGAGGTTCTTAAAAATCTTTGTATCGTCTTTTCATTCTCTTTTTATTTCCAGAGTAATTGGTTGAACACGAAGGCAAATGATGTTTGCAAAGAATCTCTGAAAAACAATTTCTTTCTTGTGTTTTTAACATTAAAGTTCTGCAAACTACCCAGCCCTATTCCCTCTCTTTGCTGGCATTGTTCCTCTGGATGTAGGGGTGGAAATATCTCATGAACTGGACAATTTTAAATTATGCTAGTGTTGAATGCTATGCATATTTCAAAAATCTATTTTTGTGACCTTNTACAATCCTGACCTTAACTATGCTGTTTTGAGAGCAGAAGTTGTGCAGAAGCATTTTGCCTCAAGTCAAGTAGGGACACACATAAATACAGGCTGCCAGAGCTCCCAGGCAGAAGTAAGTGGCCTAATACTTCTCTTTTCTGTGAGATGCATCCAAGTACTGCTGTCATCTAGCTCTCTATTGCCCATTTTAGGACATTTTGCACAGTAGTTTCACACTTTACATTAGCAGGAAATAGGATCTCTCTTCCCTCCACCTCCCTTCCTTCAATAAGGTACCTCTGGGCTGTGCCAAACCTGGGTGCCTCTTTGCAAGTATGTCACTGTCAGTATGACAGACTATAGCATGTCAGTGCAGTGCTTTAAATATGAACATTTTTCCTGCAAGATCTTTCTCACTTAAGCCAACCTTCCTTTGCTCTTGCCAGTTCAAACCTTGGGGGAATTCAGAACTGAAGTTGATTAGGATTGATGAACTCTGGTTACACAACAGCCACAAAGGTTATTAGTACCTTTCAGATGATGGGTATAAAATGTCACATGATTTCCTTTCTGCAATCTTTTATTGTTTTGTAGATACATGTGAAAAGGGCAGTTTTCACTGACATGATTAATTCTGACCAATATTGAATGAAACAACTCAAANTTTTTGAATGTGTGCCAGCTGCTTATTGATCAGATTTAATTCAGACAGATTAAAGATTAAATTAATTTTAAAAAAAGTTGTTGTTGATACTTAGGCAGTGGTCTTCTCTGAGGTTTCAGGTGTGTAACAAAAAGGAAAAACGCCATCATTTAATGCTGCTTTTTGTAAAAAATAACTCTTGNGACAAAGCTTTTAAGATACTAATTATTTGCATGGCTTCTTAGGATGCCTGAGAGAATTTCTTTTATCCAAAAGGGAAAAATTTGAGTTTACTCACTGGATTGCTGTAGAATAAAAGTTGTTTCCATCCACCTCCCATGAAAGAGTCTGGTAAAATTTTTTATAAAAGCAGTACAAAAGAGTAATAGGACCATGACCAAATTGTCAGAGACTATNATTTTCTTCTGTGCTTGAAACCATTAGCAAAGAGAGAGGAGTAGTTGCAAACTGATAAGACNTTAAACTTAGAATTCTGACTGTGTAGTTGAGGCTGCTACTAAAGGCATGAAGAGCAGGAAGATGACTTGCATTGGGGCACCACTTAATGCCCAGCAAAACATTTTTCTTTCTTTGCTTCTTAGCTCCTACAATGTAAGGGTTNTTTGGAAATGAATTAAAGTCTGTTAGTAGTTATAGTAATTTCAGAGAANGAAAATGATATATTTCTCCAAGGCAACAGGAAAGCAATTCATATGAAAGTAATTTTGTAATAAACTATTTTTCAGTTAGAGAGAGCAACTACAGTTACTAGATTTCAATTGACTCAATACTGGCAGAATCCTCTTGTNGCGATTACTTTAAAATGCGATTTTTATCATTGTAGGATATTAGCTTTGGTGGAACTGTGTTTTCTTACAAGTGAAAAAAAAAATATTTATTTTTACATTTTGTAGTTCATAATTGCCAGGTTTATTATCTGTAATCTGGGTATGGTCATACCGTGCTGATTTCTTAATGTCTATGCTTTGTTTTACTCATTCTTAGCAGGACCAAGCATACCTTGGTCCTGAACACATTCTGGCCCCTGAGCATTTTAGTTTTAATGTTGCCACACTGCCAAATGTCACTTTACTCGTGTCATTATTAACCTAAACTGTACATTATAAAGTTAAGTTATATAAGTTATATAAGTTATAATAACTATGGTAAATGAAACCTATCAATTACAAATATCTATGTTTTTGTGTAAATTGGATAAGAAATAGTCAATCTTTCTGCTCTCTTAGTTCTGGATCACTTGTCTTTAATTGTAAGGAAAAAAAAAACCACTGTGAACTGCAAAAGGAAAGGAGAGAATAAAGTAAGGAGAAACTTCTGGAAAGTTTTGTATTCTTTATGTACTTCAAAGATAAGTTATATCCTTACCGGCTTTTAAAACTCTCAGCTTAGAGAACTTTTTTTCAGATCAAACTAAATTTAAAGATATATAATTTTAGTAATTCAGGGAGTCTAAAAATTATTCCTGCTGCATGTCAGTGGGTAGTATACTGGTGGAGGACCTGAAAGATTCAGAGAAAATTCTGCTTAACTAGATACAGTGATAAATAAAATTAGAAGTGAAAAAAAGTCCTACCATAATTGCCTTCTTTTAATTTCCTCTAGTGCTGGAGACCCTTATATTTCACAAAAGATCAAATAGTACCATCAGCTTTGCAACAGTCCTATATTCTTGGAGGAGTTACACACAATTGTATTTCACTTCCTCACATCTGCCACTGTGCAAACATAAAACTGCATGCTGCTATGTAGCTTTATCAATACACTGTGTTGTCTGGAGTTTCAACCTGCTAGTGAGGCTCTGTACCACCAAGATTTTCTCCCACATTTGGAATCTTGGCTATATTGGAAAAGTGTTTTGTACAAAAAAAAAAAAAAAAAAAAAAAAATTTTAGCTACTTGATATAGCACACCTGAGAATGCTCTTGCATATTAGTATAGCTGCTGGATGTTGCATCGAGTTGTGAAAAGTCTTAGCTTCACCAAAATGTTCACAGTGTAACATAACCAATCCATGTAGCATGCTTCACAAGGAAAAAATATTGTGAAAATCTTAACTTCCATTGTTGGACAGTATGCTCAGTTGTTCATCCATTATATAAACATAATTCATATGATGCTATTAATATTTTGCTTACATAATGAATTATTAAGAAGCGCAACATTTGGCCTTTTTAAATCTCTCTTTGATGGGGCTTTTAATTAACATTTTTGTAAGTTGATTTGATGTGCTATTCTGTTTTTATGCTATAAAGCACTCCAAAGTAGTTGGATTAAATGCTATATAAACTGAAATATCACAAAATTTCCATATATTTCAGTCTAATGTAGCANAACATTGGACGCTAAAGATGACATGAAAACCTGACACTGAACCTTAGCTATTTTCTGTGCCACTTTTGTGTTTGCTGTTACACAACTTCAGAAATGTAATTTCTGTTCTAGGTGAATTATTTCTTATTTCTTATTATTCTGCACAATCTGTAATCAAAACATCTCTTTTGATGATGTCAGGAAGTACTTTGGTACACTGGTCACACTAGATCAAGGCTACTTTCCACGGGCTTGAGTTGTATATTTCTTTCTTATTTTAGAGGTGGAATTGATGTAAGAGAACAAATGCAGAGTCATGTCTTCATTATCAATTGTAGTGAGGCTGCCATGTCCCAGAAAATGGAAAACAGCCNAAGTACATAGCTGTAGGGGACTAGAGAGAGAAGGATGTGAAGACTAATATGGGGAGGACCTCAGCTCATTGCTGCCAAGCTCCATAGGTCCATGATGGTCCCATAAAGGTCTCTCACCTGGAACCCCAGGGAGGGGAGCACCATAGAAGTGGTGGCTCTGTGCTGCCCTGTCGTTCAAAACTTCTTGCAGGTCCCTACTGCAGAGGATATGCTTCTGCAGTGGTCTGCTTTGCAGCACTTTGTCTCAGGTTCTTCCTCCTCTACACTACCTTCACCAGAGGAAATAAATTATTTCCCCAGCTGCTTGACTTTCAGCATTTCCCCCAAAGAACGCTTAACTCTTGTCTTTCTTGGCACCTCACTGTTTTAGTTCTTCCTCTTCAGAGCCNTTTAATTTCCCATACATGAGTGTTTTTCCCCTTTTCTTCAGGTAATCTCACATGAAATGTCTTNCAGGCTTGTGCTCCTTTAAATATTTCTATATCCAGTCCTGTTCCTTCTTTCCTGTCCTCTCCTTTCTTTTTTGTTGTACTGTATAGCTGAGGTGTTTGCTGTCCCACTGCTAATTACAGCACTTCTGAATCTCCTTTTTAACTTCTGCTTCTGAATGAAAATTTCTTGTATTGAACTCTGGCTTCCCAGGAGATCCTGTCTGTCTGCAAAACATTTTGGGGGTGGGAGGTCCTTAGACTTCAGTATTGTTTATTTTCTTCTTTGGTCTTCTCTCTTTCGGCAGCTTTTGGTATCATCGAACAAGCAACATGGTTTGTCATGGGAAAGAAAATTTCCTGCATACTGTGCAGTGTTTGAAAAATTAATCTCATGAACAGCTGCAGAAATCACATTTGTACTAACTAATATGAAATAGAAGGCAATGTACATAGCTCTTCAAAGAGGCTGAAATTATCAGCTAGAGTAAACAATTTGCATAACTTCCCCATAATTATAACAAAGCCAGCTCTGTTTGTGTTCTGAAAGTCCCGGCATTGTTCACATGCCACTAAANATACTAGGATTAAAATGCCCTTTCATTGCCAGCTTGACACCTTTTTCCTTGTCTCTGGGGTCTGCAGAAAAATGGTGCTTCTGGCTGTCAGTAACTCCAGCTCCAGCAGCAGTGGNATGCGTGCAGCAGCGGCTTTTGGGCCCTGCTGTCCGCCGCTGCTCCTGGGTATAATGTTCGCTGGGAATCTGGGCACCCATGGTGACGTATTTCTGGGATCTGCCCACGAATCAGCTCTGGCACTAGGCATGGCTCTTCCATTGCCAGGTCCCCCTCCAGAGCGGTCGGGCTTGACTGGGGTGCATCCCACTGTCTGTATGTCCTGCCACGGGATGACAAGGCAGTCTCTAGAGTGCTCCATGGGCAAAGCGTCCTGGTGTGACATGGCTCGGTTCTGCACAGCAATTCTGCTCCCTCACATGCCCAGAGCAGTGGCCATGCCTCCCNCCAGCTCTCCTGATGCCTGGTTCTCCTCACCCACCTCAGAAGGTGTCTCCTCCGCCACCCTCACATTCCACTCTCTCTGTAGCTGCCTTAGCAGGTCCATTATGAGTCTCCATGACTTAATGATGCCAATGGCAGGCTTGTCTCCAATGGACGCTGCTTGAAGTATGAGCTTGCCAGCCCGGTCCCAGTTTAAAAATCTAAAGCAGCCACTTCAGTCACATCAAGTTTGTGGTTTTGCACCACATTAGCAGAGCAATTAGAGACCTGTCATCATACTTTAGACCTTGTTTCTTTAGCAAAGGTGTCCATAGCTGGAGGGTAGGCTCCTCTGGCATAGAGCCCCATGTTACCCTCCCAAAGGCTTCTTCTTAAATCCTCAAAGAAGGAGGAGGTCTGGACCCAGACACAGCCTCCACACTGTCTGCTGCAGCTCTACACACTGCAGGCAGCATGTCTGCATGTTGCAGGGAATTGCTCCCACTGCCTTCCTGCCTCCTCTGCTCTACATGTGGCAGCCTGTTGAAATAATGCCAGGGCTCACCAGACCTCGCCGATGGTGAAGGCGGGAGTGAGGCACACACCCCCCNAAGGCCGTGCAGCAGCAGCTGCTCGACTGAGACCTTGTCTCCTTATATAGGTCGGAGGCAGCTGCCGACAATCCTCATTGGTCGAGCCGGTTGCCACCCGGCCAGCCAGCCAATAGCAGCCTGGATCCCCGGCAGNTGGGCCTGCTCTCCAAGGGGCCTGGTCGGTCCAGTTACATAAGCAAGGTAACTAGGTAATCAACCACACTTCGGTTATAAANTTGGGATTGTTTATACCTGTGGGACCTACAGGCCAGCTGTAGGCCACCACAGCTCCCCCTTTTTGTTTTTAAATACAAAAGCAGTGTGTAGGGCCCTTGCAGAGAGGATGGCAGACACGGCATTGTGTAAAAACCTCAACCCAGCCTTTGAAAAGCTTGAATGAGGCCTTCAACTCAATTCGACAGGCCCAGCCCCTTTTCAGTTGGCAGTGTCTCCCATATCCCTTTAAAGTTGTAGCATTCAGTCTTGGGAGCTGTCAGGAAGGAGCACTAACAATACAGGTTATCAAATTGGCATCCAGCAGGCTTGTTATCAGGGGTGAGGGTGATCCCTGACACTACTTATTAGGGTTCTCTGATATGAGGGCAATAACAGCAAATATAAAAGAAGAGCAGTGTGATGACCATGACTTAGCAACATTAAATACTTTAATAATAANGAAAGTAAATGTGGGATGAGGCCCAAAAATCTGAAGATACTAACCAAGAGGACAAGGTCTCTTTAGGAATCAGTGGTTGAAGACCAAGGTGTAGGGAGGTCTAGGGTATAANTGTGGGGCAAGAGAGGGGGTGGAGTTGAGGTTAGGGTCCAGTGGGTATAGGGGAAAGTGGTGCAGAGGTGAAGTAAGGGAAGGTAGGGTCCAATGGGGTAGGCTGGGTGGGACACTGCATCAGTTGAGGGCCAATGGGGATACAAGGAAGGGAGAACATTCTAGGGACTGGGAGTNGTGATGATCAACTGGAAAATGAAGGTTAGGAATATNTATGAGGCATCAACACGGGCAATCCCATAACTCCTTGGAACTTTTCCTTCTGGGATGGCCACAACTCAACAAATGCCTCCCAAGGCCTAAGGTTATGGTACAGTTCTTCTCTATAATGGCTGCCTGACCTGGAATACCAGTCAGGCTGACTCCCACAGCTTATAGTTTAAAGATTACAAATTTACAACTTAACACTGCAAACAGGAAAAATTTCTACTCTCAGAACTGTGGGGAAAAAACGCACAAGAAAAAACAATCTGTCTCAAGATCTTCAAGTCAAGTCCTCACATTTAGATATGTATAAAACCTTCCTGTCTGCAAACAGATGAAATCCTTTAATAGACTTATCATCTCAAGAAATTCCAGTTCCCTGTGTGGCAGGTGTGCAAGTTGTTTAAGTCACTGCTCCTCNATATCTGCTGGAGGATCATNATGAAGNTATTGTCTCTGGTCCTGAGCACGATGTAGGGCAGGACNGACACACCTGGCGGGTATCCACTGTGTTCTGGCGTCCATAGAAATGCACCCATACCCACATCCCCGTGTAATGAGGTCNCATGGATCTTCCCACTTATTTGTAATAATGTTTTCACCATTACCTTAGGTCTAGGGGATTGAGCATCACCACATGACTGCAAGGATAGAAAATGATTCAGGACTGTTTGGTTCTGGGATTTCTCTGGGACTGTTAGGTGATTCAGACGTTGGAAAAGTATGAAAACCCTTACCACTGAGCACTAAAACTATGCTTTTAGACTATAGAAGTTGTTAATTCTTTAGGAAGGGGGAAGAAAAAGTTTATTTCAAGAAAAACAGTCAAATCTAGAGAATGTGGCATTCAGGTAGTCAAACCTTCCTTATAATTTATAATATGTAATAAGAACCCAGATGAGGATGTCACTTCATACAGAGTTCCACTCTACTGTATTTGTCTTTTGTAGTGTGTCAGTGTGTATTAAGTAGGAATTCAGTTTTATGCTTATTATAATGAATTTCTTTTTCATAGATATTTTAATAGATCTAATTCTCTGATTTGTCTGTATTATTAAAATTGATGAATTGACGGGAAATTGCAAAACATGACACAACAGTGGAGTTTCACCTTGAATAGTCTGAATATTTCTTATTATTTTGATTCATAATGCTTGTAGAATACTACATTAAAATCCAAATGAACTTTGCATTTTTCTGCTTAAGCAAATGTGATAATTCTCCTAGGATAAAAATGAAATCTAATTATTTGCAGTATTGTTTAATTACATGGAATAGTGTTTCTATAAGATCATTCAATTTTGTTTAACATGTTAAATTAAGTTCTGAAATATCTTCTATTGAAAAGAAACTTTAAATATGGAATAGAAATCATGTAATTTGGGAATGTTATTTCTGTGTGATCTTCACACACCATGTGGAGTGACGTGAATAAAATTGTAATATTTGTAACTATTAAAAATGTTCAGGGATAATTAACCCTGTCTGATTAAGGTGGATTTTCACTGTGTACCATGTAGTTCCCTGTGTGTAGAAATGAAAGTAGGAGGAGAAAAAAACCCCATGAAAATATCCTTATATTCTTCTGGACGGGTTTTTATAGCAGGTACAAATGTTAGAATTCAAGCTTGTATTTGGAACAGCTCTTTAATCAAATAGTTCTTTAAAACAACAGACACAACCTAGACCACAGGAAGTTCCATATGAATAAGAGGTACAACTCAGAGAATGATAGAGCACTGTAAGAGGCTATTCAGAGAAGTTGTGGAGTCTCCTTCTCTGGATGTATTCAAGCCCAGCCTGGAAATGATCCTGTGCAATATGCTCAGGGTGAACTAGTTTTGTCAAGTGGGTTGGGCTAGATGACCTCCAGAGCTCTCTTCCAACTCCCCCCCGCTCCGTAATTCTGTGAAAGTTGTAAAGAGATACTATGAAGGGACACGTTTTACTAGCTTGACCTTTTTGATGCAAAACCACAGCCAAAAGTTCACCAGCATGAGCCAGTTCTGCCTCAAATCAAATAAAAAGGCTTATATATCTGTGACATGACTAGTTCCTCTGCTGATGAAAGGTGTAGAATCATGCTAGAACAAATATGAGTATTTGAGATCTCAGCCATTAGATGACTCCAGAAATGATTCAGGAAGTATTTGACAACCCAGTAGGAGCCCGTGATGGAAGCTAGGAACACCTGCTCCTGAGAGTGGACCCATGCTGGAGAAGTTCTCAGAGAATTGTCTCCTGTGGGAGGGATCCCATGGCCCTCACAAAGGAAGGACTCCTGTCCCAGAGCAGCAGAAAAAAAATCTTGGGTGATAAACTGACGAAATCCCCACTCCCTGTCTCCCTGCTCTGTCAGTGGTAAGGAGGAGGAGCTGGGGGGAAAAAGGTGTTTTTAAGGACTTATTTTGCTTTTCATTATCCTCCTCTGATTTTGTTAGTCATAAATTCACTTTGTACCTTTGAGTTGAGCCTTTTTTGCCCTTGGAGTGTTTTCTCCCAGCCCTTATCTCAACACATGAACCCTTTATTAATTTTTTTCTCTCTTCTGCCCAGCTCTGGCAGGGGAGGGTAAATGAATGGCACAACAAGGGCAAGGTAATTTACCATAGTTGTAAGATTTTATCATATTAGTCTGAATATGAAATTAGTATGTTAAGACAACTGTAAAAGCTGAAACTTAGAATGATTTAGAACTGAAGTTGAATCAATAAATCCACATTTTCCTAACTCTCTAAACCCTTGCTCCCTAAAGTTAAAATTTGTAAAAGAAGAGGTTGCTCTGTTATTTCATCATCAGAAGTGGGATCTCATATTTGAAATTANTACTCTTTCCTTTCTTCCTCTGTGCGGGCTGCTACAATTCTTCACTGCAGATTCTAAGGCGCCTCTTCCGTGCTTGAATCAAAATTCCAATTGGAACGTTTTTGTGCTTCAAAATTCCTTCAGGACCAGGCATAGGTTCCTGCAGAATTAACATGGCTGTACAACATATTCACCTTGAAGCCTTTTGTAGCAGGTCACAGTACAAAAAAAGGTGGAATGGGCTGCAATCAAAGCTTCAAGATAAAGATCAAAAACTGTGTTGTGTCATCAGGTCTTGTTTTCCTGTATAACTTGTGTTTGGACATTTTTAAAGTTTAATGGTGACCATTATTTTTAGGTTGCTTACTGCCCTGTTGGTACACTGAAGCTCTTCAGTCATGGAATTAATGGACAATTCTGCAAGGCCCTCTGTAATTAGACTGTAAGTGTTTACTTCAAAACATGGAGAGGTGAAGTTACCAAGGTACAGCAATACATAATAACTCTGAAAATCAGGTCTTGAGAAACCTCTGCCCTAGTGAAAAGTCAGTTGTGTTACATTTAGTCAGCAAGAGAGTGCTACCAAGGGAGAAAACTCTACAGTGTCAAACTAAATAATTTAAAGTTTTCTAAATGGCAAAACTGTTGGGTTTTATAGACATGTAGTTAAGTAGAAATTTTAAAAATTTCAAAGGGATTTTATGTGTTTAGACTTTTTGGTAAACCTGTAAGCTCCTGGCTGTCCATGTTTAAAGGCCATGTCAAACCAGAAATTAGTCTCACCACAGTAAGACCACTCAGGGATGTTGCTAATTCTCAGTGGCCTTATTTTCCCCCCATGAGTTGTCAACCCTTACATAAGTGGAAAAACAGAAAACATTCGAGTCATAGTATGAATCAGAATATGTCTGAGTAAAAAAGAAAAGGCAAGAGAAAATTTAGAAGTAAGAAAAATACAGATACAAAGCACAAATATTCCACCTTAATCAACCACTGCAAAGAGAAAAGTGAGAAATTATAACCTCTTCTAAAAATGTGTTTATCTATCTGGCTATTAATGCTGATAGTGGCTTATATAATCACCAGATATTTTCCTTGAAAAATGGATGAAGTTAAATGAAGCCTTCCTTGGAGTCAGCCATCCTTCACTGGCATGCTGCTCAAAGAATGTATTAGCTATAGATTGAAAGTGATGTACTGCTTTTCAAATGACAGAAGTTTCTTAGCTAGTTCCATTGAAAGAAAAATTAAGACAGATGAATATTCTAGCAGTCTATGAAAAGGGCATAAAACTAGAATGTGTCTGTAGCANTGGTAGAGACAACATATACCACTTTCATTTCAGCACCAGGTAGGAAGACTTTTGTGCTGTGAAATACCTATTTTTACACAGAATTACTTATCAGTAAAATACTATGTTTTCCCACCATTTATTACGTTTCTTCAAATTCTCAAATTCTTTCTTCTGTAAGAATAAAGAGTACAAGATAAAAACATCAGAATTAAGTTTGAAACCATAAACCTACATTAATAAAGTCAGAAGGATTTTAGGCATTTGAATTTCTTTCATTTTACTAGGATTTGGTGCAGTAAAGTATGGGCTTCTTGGAATAATTGAAGGGCTTGAATTGAAAGAAACCTTAAAGGTAATCTAGTTCTAACCCCATGCTTCATATGTTTTACTGCTCATGAAAATTAATAATACAGTATTTTTATGGCTGATCTGTCATGGGTTGTACATTATTCAGTGTTTGACAAAAATTGGTGTTGTGCCTGAGGGTTTTGCAGTAAGCTGGTGGCATAATAACAGTCCTGAACTCCTGTATATTTGACTAAGAAACAGTCTCAACAAGAAGGAGATGAGAAATTGGCAAGGAAGTGTGAGAAAATACATAAGACTGTAGTACATTTGGGCAGAAGTAGAAAACTTAACTGTCAGAAAAATGTATTAAATCTTTGCTGCCACACAGTTGTTCATGGTAGACTAATAGGTTTACTCACCTGTTAACTTTCCTCTGTTCCTGTATTGTATTTTATTGAATCTGAATTAAATAATAGTTATGCCTTCGGTCAACAAAAAATTACACCAAAATTTGTAAACAGGCTATATTTGAAGGTGAATTTGGGACAAATGTATACTGAAGTGGCCATTAGTATCTGCTTTCTTGTACTTCTCTCTTGTACTCTCTGCGTTATTTAATGGACACTTGATGCCATCTTCCTTGGCACAAATATTTTTTTATTTTTTAAATCTCCAGAGTGACACAGCTGCTTCTTTTATGCTGTGTCCTCTAGTGTTCCAAGGTCCACTCTTCCAGTCTGAACTTTCAGATGCCAGCTTCTAGTCCATTTTTTATTTTTATTTCCCTGACAGCCACCAAGAAAAGATTTCAGCCTTTGGAGAGGAAGACCAGACGGGTAGCAATTAAAGAAAGCATTTCTGTGAGGTGATGGTGCATTACCAGTCTTGTTAGGTAGTGTAGAAATATAGTCAGTGAATGCCAATTGCCATTATAGTATGGTATATTTTACTGCAGGGAAAAAAGTTTAGTCTTTGCTATTCTGGCTGTGTCACAAACCCATGGTGACAGGCTGAGGCCTATGTAGAGTGGGGAGATTTTTCCCAGGCAGCTGCTGTTTGAACAAAGGTCTCACTGAACAATTCCAGTCTGAGCAAGGACTCCAAGTGTCATCAAAGAATTTATACTGTACTAAACAAGCTAATCACAGCAATTGCAAAACACTCAATATGCTGATAGCATTTCTGTTTTGTATTGTGTCAGCTGGGTTTATTATCCTTTCTGTGCCTTTTACCATCTGTAGTTATCACAGATAGAGAAAGGAAAATGACATAGAAGCTGTGTACTTCTTTCTTTTATTTTACAGGACAGACAAAAGGAAGGTTATATAGTGTGCTCTTATGGTGCGTGTCATCTATGGATTGGAAAGGTGTAACACTGTAAACACTTCATAAAACACCTGTTATCATTTTTTGTAACTTGGGGGTGGTTTCTGATAGATTTATTCTCAGTTCACATCCTTAGAGGAAAAAACTATGGATTTTAATGAGAACATGGGTAAAAATAAAATTGTGAGAGATACAGCTTTATTGATAACTCCACACTAATAATAGTAATCTTGAGAGAATTCAGAGGGGATTCAGAGCAAAGTTTTCTTTGAAGAACTGTTTTCATTCAACAAGCCCAAAATTTATGCATTTAAGTTNAATATATTTATTGGTTTCTTCCAAGTTTCTAACATCATAATTTGCATTTTAAGAGATATGATTATGAACCTGATCAGTGGTATTTTAATTCCATTAGTGCTTATGTTACTTAACATCAGAATACCTCTTTGAATTTGAATTTAATGTACTGTGAAGAAAGATGAAAGCAAAACAGCTCAGGTATTTAATGACCCTTTAAATAAATAATCTCAAATTATTTTTTTAAGGCAGAGCACTTCAGATTTATGTTACTGGATGTGAAATTATATTAAGCAGATGGNAGACTCCAGAGTTTTGTTCACATATTTATATTTCTTTTTCTGTTCTTGAAGATAATTTCTATTAGACTAAANCCCTTCAAATTTGACATTTTCTTTCTGTACCCTTTCTGTCCAATTTTCTCAGCCTGTTCTCTGTTGCATATATGTATGTCTGTGGTTGTTTTTTGTTTTGTATTTGTTCATTTTTTTCATATATGTTTTCTTCTTTCCTTTGACTCTTTCATTAGTTTTGCTTTGCACTTAAATCAATGTGAATATTAGGTTTTGTAGAAATTTCTACATGTATTCAACCAGTACTTGGTTTTCTGTGTAGGAGATACAATTCCGGCTTTTTCATTTAGTGTAAATGTATCCTTTGAAAGTTCACCTATTTTTAAGTTCCTTTGGACTACTTGCTTCATAAATTATTTGCATTCTTTGATTATTTACTGATGTTCTTTTAATATTGTTGCTGTCATTGAGAGAGTTTTTTGTATCACAGCTGGCCCAGCACCTGCAGTACTGAGGTTTGTCCACAAAAGCTTATTGCAATTAAATTCTGCATTGTGCAGGACCAGGGACAAGAGTGTATACTTTGCCTTAAAGTATAACGTATAAAGTATAAAGCAATAATGACCAATTTTTGTAACATCTAGGACAATTCTTACCTGCTGTAAGGCAACTGAGCTGTTTTTGCTGTTGTTGCAGCTTTTTTTGCTAAGAGTTGAGATTTTCTAATTTACCTACTGATCCTTTTCCCTAATATTAAAGGGGTAAAGCAAATTTATTGGTATTCAAAGGGCAAGGCATGTGCATATTCTCTATGTCGCAAGAGCATCTTCTGCGGCAGCAGGCACGGGGGTAGTAAAAACTGTAGATGTCTTTTTTCTGGACTGAAGCAATACTCAGAATACCAATAGGCAGCTCTGCTGTCTCTCTGGTGTCATGTCAGAGAATTATAGAGCTGGAAGAATTAGTCATTGTCATATTTAAGGGGCCTTGGCCAGAAAGCCTTGGAAAGCTGTCATTATTGTGTCAGTTTTGCTGTTATTGCCCTGAACCAGGACCTATTAATAACTAAGAAATGGAATGTGTTCACATTCTCAGAATGACAACAAAGTCATTTTGTATTCTCACCACAGACCTTTGCTTTTCTATGCCTCTGCTGTCTGGGAGGCATGGGAACTAGCAGTGGTTATTTATTTAATAAGGAGGCATCTAGGTTTTCCTGGTTTAGTGGTACAAGTGTTCACTTTGCTCTTGCAAAGCAATCACAACAGGGTGAATTGCAGCTGCTTGTCTACAACTGCACCAACTCCAAATCAAAACTCAGCTTTACCTTCTGTCCTGGTGTTGGAGGTGGCTGTCTCCTTCACAGCTGCGGAAACATTCTGTGACAAGAGTGTCCAGTGTGTTCATGAAGGGACAGAGGCACTTGTACAGGTCTGGACCTTCCTCACACTCTTCCTGCTGCTGAATCACACTGATCATCTACTGTTTGTACTTTATTCACTCTGCTCCTGTGGCAAATTTTCAAGAGACTCCATAATTTTAATTTCAATTCGAGGAAGACTTATTTCTTTCTTTTGGCCTGGCCAGAGTACATTTGATGCATCCATCATTCATTTTGCAATTAGCAGGTTCTACCTTCAATTAATTATCTCATTTCCCCAACCTTACACAAAAGACACATTTTTAACAAAATGCATCCTTTATGCTATCTTAGGTATGTACAGAACTAGCAGCACTTTAATGAATTGCTGATTTAATTTTAAAATAGATATTGAAAAGAGCTCAAAGTTTATTTTTCCNCTTAGATGCTATTTTTTCTCTTCTATCATGTCCTTTTCCAGTCACTTTCACTCTCTGTGGAAAAAAAANTAACATATTATATTTTATGCAACTAAATGAAGCAAATGACAGATTGTGATCTAAAATTATGTNCAATCTACAAATTGAATACAATTTATTATGAAATTTATTATATTTTAAAAGAATTNAGATGTTCTATTCATTCTTAAATTTGAGAATGCAATTATTGTGAAAGTGAATATTTCCATGACTTCTGATGACACACAGCATTACAAAAGTCGTGTATTCACAGAATCACAGAATGGTTGAAGTTGTCAGGTGTTATGTCTGGTCTGCTTGGTGGGATTAAGGGAAAGTGGGTTGATTTACTTTGTGTGGAGTGCAGAAGAGACAACAAAATTCTCAGGAGGTTCAATAACAGACTGCAGACTTTGTATCATTGAGGTAGTGTAAGATATTTGGTTATGATTATGGTTCTAACCATTTTGGTTAGAAATGCTACAGTATAAAAACNTGAAAAATAACAGTTAAGAAAATGTAAAAGGGAAAAGAAAGAAACAAAAACAACGGGTAAGAGTAGTAAGGTACATCGTCACTACCTGTGGATCCCATGACCAGACTTGATTGTTGCAATGTATTTGTTGTAGTGATGGTCACAGTCCTGATCCGTCGGGGGTGGGGGAAGCAAACGTTCATCCTGTGGGGTAACAGACACTTGGTGGCCCAGTGGGAATGCACAGGTACCTCCCCCAGAGTGGGGGGTTTGATGCTAGNTGCTGTGGATCACAGAACACTTTGGGAGTCTTTGATGGATTGTGGCACCTTCTGAAATATTANGGCTTCCACCCAGCAATCCTCCAGTTCCTTCATCTCTACGGCCCTTCACTGGACTGCGTGCACAATGTCCATTGTACTGAAAAGCCCAGAANTGGATANAGGAGTCCAAGTTTGCNTGCAACAGCACTGAATAAAGAGGAAGGGTCACCTCTCCCATCCTGCTGACAACATATACCATTAGCATTTACTGACACAGCACAGTGATGGCTCATGTTCAACTTTCTGTCCCCAGGTCCCTTTCTGCAAAGCTGCTTTCCAGATAGGTGGTCCCAGCACGTGCTGGTGCCTGAGGTTGTTCCTCCCCAGTGGCAGGACTTTGAACTCGTTGAACTTCATGAAGGTCCTGTGAGCCCATTTCTTCTTCCTCTCCAGGTCACTCAGGCTGTGACAACCCTGTGGTCTGTCAGCCATTCCTCCCAGCTTTGCACCTTTGGCAAACTTACTGAGGATGCACATTGTCCCTCATCCNTCTCATTAATGAAGACACGGAACAGGATCGGACACAGCACTGACTCCTGGGCTGCAGTGATAATTCCTGGGGTGGTGCTTCACAGTGGAGCACTGTGGCACGCCATGTGTTTACCCTGGCTATAAACATGACTTGCCTTATTTCCATGATTTGTAGCTGTCTTCATACCATATATGAGTACTAGTGAACAAAATAGCAGTTTGTCAGGGGCTAAAACTGTTGAAAGNTTTGTTTTACAGTGTTGATGATGACTGCTGTTTACACACATAAATATCTTCAGGCTTAGAAACAAACTTAGATAAATTAAATCTTACTTCTTTACCACTGAGCATCTTTCACTTGAAATAAACTTTAAATTAAATGGCATTCCTTATTCTTTAATATATATAATAGAGGCCTTCTAATTCATGATTTTCATAAAGAAAAAATGAATAGACACATAAGCACACACTATTTCATCTTGAATTGAAGTCTGACAGAACATATTCAATTCATGCTAAGGTCTTGCTCCATTTTGAAGTATATGGAGTGATCTTGAAACAATATATCAGGACTAGTAATTAAACCTGTATCAATTTACGTCTGCTTTGTATTTATAACAGATGCCCCAAGAAAGAAGATTTATTGTCCTATGTCTGCTTAACCAGAAAAAATAATCCATCTGGTTATAAAACCTCAGCAGAAATGGCTAAATATGTCATGTTTTAAGAAGAGCTAAAGATCAAGGAATTAGCATGTAGAAGTTCTAAATTACATAATGACTGAAAATTTCCCAAATTTCCTCCCCTCTGAAATTTACAAAATTATGTAAATCTATATATCTATAGCTAATATATTTGAAAAGACATTTTTCATGCTAATATTTAAAAATATACTAAAGTTATTAAATTCTTGGAATATCTTATCTTAAAATGGTACAAACATTAGAAATTCTTAATTTGAAAACCTANAAAATTTAGTAGCTCAGTATAGACTGAATTGCAAAAAATCTGTATATAAGGTTTTGTCTGTGATTTCTATGAAATCTTTCTCTGTGAACTATATTGTCAGTAAAAATAGAGGGAATTGCTAATCAAGCAAACCTGCTTTTGGCAACCTTTTGAGCTTTAAAACTCTTGAGGTGCTCTCTAGGCTAATTAGCTCTTATTCTTTTGCCAGGCTTGCTATTGTCATTTTGCATTCTGCTGAAATTACATGGGATGTTTTGTACCATTGCTGCTGCAGANAGGAGTGCTGGAAGAGCTGTGCCACGGCAGATGTCCGAAGGAGAGATTCCATGTGGGTAATCTTCCATCTTAGAATAATGGGAAATTAATTCAATTAACCCCTCCAAGGCATTTTATTTCTGATGGTGTATATAAAAAATTTGTTCAGTTGAACTTTATAATCAAACACAGGTAGGGAGAAACCTAAGACTCCAAGCATCAGTTATTATCTAACTCTCAGGGATAATGAAATTTTTAAACTGCCTGCTGTGATTCAAATTATTTCCCTGGAATACCTGATCCAAGAAGACTCTCTAAGAAAGTTAACATTTGCACAGATGACAACTTCCCAAAGTCCAACAGAGTCAAGGAAATTTTTATAAAACTTTAATAATGATTAGAAGCCTATTATGAGAGTGTGTATGTGTTTAATGGACAACAAATTTTTACTTCCAAGGAAATATATTGCCTTGTCTAGCTACTAATCTTCTAGAAAAATAAAATATCCGAGTTTTAGTTATTGCTTCAAGAAAATTTAGTATCAAGAAGCAGCAATATGAAGCTGGTGTGTTACAAAAAATAACTAGAAAGTGGTATAAATTAACAAAACTCTTGAAGGAAAGGAATACATCTCAAGTGATAAATCATCTAGAATATAAAAGATAACTGAAAAAGAGAAATTTAGTGGACAAAAATAAGGTGAATTCGACATTCAAAAAAGAGATATTACAAATGTATTATCACTTACCTGATATAAAAAGATAATAATGGAATTAAAAGTATATGCATGGATGGAATCACTGCAAGAAGCTTAGTTTTACATATAGGAGCCAGAGGAAGATGGCAATTTACAAGTCTTGTAGATCTGCCACATCAGAATATGCTATGAATTTTTTAAACCCTAAATACAAGTTTTCCTGGCTTCCAGCCCTAATTAAAAAATACTAACCTAGATTTGTGAGTACTGCAAAATTTTTGAAGACATTTTAAACTAGATACTAGACATTTTTATCTTCCTAAGATCTTTCAAATTGTGGATTTGTTTGNTTTTTTTAAAATCACAAGAAAATTTGCTTTCTACTTTTCAGAATATACCTATACCTGAATTTCATATTTTAATTCCATACTATATTTTGTTTGGCATTTGAAGCCATAACAATAAAACCATTGCTGATTGCTACATGAATATTTATTGAAGAAAACAATAATGTTATCATTTCTTTTCATGCATGTCCCAGGATGCAACACCCTTCACTACTCCAAGGTATTCTGAGGTGTTGCAGTGTTTTTTAAAGCTCATATTTTTAAGCTCTGTTTAGTTTCTTCTGAGTGCTTAGAGATTACAGGTTTTGCATTGTAGCTAATTCAGCTTCTTGAAGTCAGATTGTATGTTTATTCTGCTTTCGATGTTATTAAATACATCACAATTTGCAATTAATTCAATAGCCCTGTCATTTAGCTTAACAGTTCATTGCAGATGAGTATTAAAAATTAGAACATCTGTATGGAGTAGTAATGTTGACTTTTAAAATATTTAATGGGATAAAACCATCTTACCTGAAAGCCTCTTACCATGGCATATTGATGCATCTAAAATCTGCAGTGCTACTAGGAATTTTTTTATTGCCTTCCTCTTATCCACTACTCTCTTTGAGAAGTTTTGCTGCAGGATGTTTCTGCAATTCCCAGATTCACACTAAAACCTACTGCATTCAAGGAGTG
Organism: Saxicola maurus maurus; assembly: GCA_900205225.1. Lineage (NCBI taxonomy): Eukaryota > Metazoa > Chordata > Aves > Passeriformes > Muscicapidae > Saxicola > Saxicola maurus. Next base: position 1,449,875 of record OAMK01000703.1, on the reverse strand, counting down.
CTGCAAGGCTCATAGTCAGAGAGCTGAAACAGTGTTCAGCCTGGAGTTCTCCAGTGTGGAGCGTCCCTTNCTCTCCCTTCACCTATCCCCTTGCTCTCCTCTTCAACTCCTGCTCTGATTACAGTCAAGTTTTAAGCACAGGAACACTAAGAGAGGTAAGGAAGCCACACTTGTCGTTTTCCCACAGCACTACCAGTAGATTTTGGTGTTTAGTCTGGCAAGGCAGATGGGAATTTAACTTACGTTTCACCTAGCTATGCTGAATGGTGAGGTGGGAGCATTCAGGAGAGCAGCGTACCCTGCTACCCTGTTAACAAATTTAACTTTGGTTTTCTGGAAGAACTATTAGGAATAACCAAACTGTATTATTTGGTAAATAAGATGTTTACTTGGCAATAGTTAGGTGTACTTTTTCCGTTCGTTCATAGTATCAGTATAGTCCCAGAGTTTTTTATATATTCAGTTTAGTACATTTTTGTGTGATCTCTATTGCACTGGCATGGAAATAAATGAAACAAAAGTTATGGAAAAAGGGCTCAAATAATATTCTTGTTTCTAAATAGCATCACCAAGGGTCTAACCATGGCTTTTTCTTAAGATGTCTGAGATTTTTATTTAGTGTGTTTTTTTAACTATTGCACTTCTGTGATCAAGGGCATATCAAGATATGACATAAAGTTTTCATGAAAGTAGACCTGGGGGTGCACTTTATTAGAATGCTAAATTTCTGCTATTATTTTAAATAATATTTATATGTCTCTTGCATGAAGGGTCATCACTGAGTAATGAACAATCTATATGAAATTCTCATACCCCTTTCCTGGAGAAATTTAGAGACAGACTACATGGTATCTGTCTTGTATTTCAGACGTTAAGAGTTCTATATTCCTTAGTCTTTACATATGTTAATGAAATGCAATTCTCTGTATTCAAAGAACTATCCCAAACAATGCCGTCATAAAGCAGAAAGGTAACACTCCTTAAGCAGAATTTCTTGCTAGTGTTAAGAATTGATTTTGCTTTTTAAAGTTCTTTCATAGTACTCAAAGAAAATAAAATTATACTCTTTTTAGTTCTTTTTTGTTGTTTCCCCCTGAAGACCAGTTGCTCTTTACATCCGTGAACACGCATTTTTCTTCCATAGTTCATGCTCTTTATCTAGCCATCTGTTCTGCTCTCCGAGATCTGTTTCCCTGTGTGTCAAGGCATAACACTTGAAGTAGGAAGAAATTTCTTACACAGTTGGGCAAACAACACAGGGGAAAAAATGGTGTTTGGGTGGAATTTTCCACATATTTGAAAGATTCTTGTGATAGCTTACAGTAAACCTGAAATTCACGGTAACTTTTTCTTCTTTTCTTGTGTGTGAGAGCAGCAAAGACATTTAGCATACTTTAACCCAGCTGAAGTTCATTAATTNAAGAAATCTGAGGGCTACTTCTAAATATTCCTGTTACACTGCAACATCTTGTAATTACAGGCATCCCTCAAGTAGTTGGAGCTGTCTATTGGGCACCATGTTACCACTGAAAGGGGAAAGGCATTAAGTCTCAGTAACTCTGCTCTACTGATTTCCTGTTTCTCTAGGGCTACCTTCACTTCTCCTAGCAGCTGATAAGGGAACAGCATNTTGCACGTCAGAAGTTGGCATCTGCCTCCAGCATAGAGAGCAATCTCTTTGCTTCTGTGCAGGCATGTTTTGGAACTGGGATAGGAGGAAGGAATATATACATACAAGTCTCTGTTTGATTCCCAGGTCAAGACTAATATCTTCTCTAGTTCTAGTTAACTAGTAATNTAGTTGATTAATTCTGGTGTTAGACTGGCAAGATCATGACCAGCCATTCCCAGGTTGTTGTGTGATGTGGCTGTTCTCCAGCGGCCCTCTGGCTGCCTCTGGGTGTGACACCTAATTCAACTTTAACTGAGGAAGCCCAAAACTTTAGCAAAAATGTGACCCTCAGCTGGAAACTTGTCAAAAGGGTTCAAAACTGCTTCTTAATCTAAGGCTGAGGTGATTGTTTAANGCACAGTAGGCTTACAGACATTTTTTTCAATTTTGTCTCACAGAGACAAAAAGACTGCAGAAGAAGGATGACCTAGGCAGCTGAACTCAAAGCCAATCTGAAGGCTAAAAAAAATTTGATGTATATGGAATGCATATATGCCCATGCATATATACATATATATATATAACTGTGTTGATAGTTAGCATTTAAAAAAAATTTTGGGGTGGGGGTTATGACATAGAACCTTTCNATAGAAAGCATTTGATCACAAAGTTTTAGAGCACTTCTGTATGGGTTACAGTTTCAGAGACACTGGCACCACAATGTGAATCTCCAAATTTTGTGGGACAAAATGGCCAAAGGCTGCAGGTGCACTTTGGGTGTCTGCATATCTAAACACTGCCTGCAGAAACAGATGTGTCCTCATTTTTCTCAATTGCCTTTAATCATACAATCTAATCCTGCTCCCTACTGTGTAAGGTATTGGGCTGGTGTCCCACTGTAGTGTATGACCCAGTTTTCAGGAGTTTTGGTCAAACACTATCCAGTGCTCCTGTTTGGAAATGACCTGTGGGGAATCCTCTCACTTCATTGGCACAGTCTGCACATGGTTTTTGAGCAGTACTTTTCTTTTGGCAAAGGATGATTTAGGTCTTCCTTAATACAAAATGTTGGCAGGAGAGAGGCATCCAGTGTGTGCTGTCATCTGGAAAGAATCTTGGGTCCAAGCTAACATATTCTGGTAATGTTTTAGGAAGTTTGAGTTTTCCTGTGAAATTAAGCTTGAATTTTCTTATGAAGTTCTTTACTGTTGTTTAAATATTTCTTTCTTGTATGTGTTGTGGCACTGCTCTAAATTGTATCTAGTATGAAAGTGCTGTTAGAAAAAACACTGATTTTTTTGTTCTTGGCTTGCTTAAAGACAGCTTGTTTTGGAAATGTAGTTTGACAGACAGTTCTGTGAGTTAAATCCCATACATGACAAAAGTTGGTCTCTTTTGGACAAGTGTTCATTTGATCCATCAACAATTTTCTCTTAAACCTAAAGACTGCATGCTATTTGAATTCCAATTTGTATATTATTAGTAAGAATCACCAATATTTTTTTCTAAAACCTCTTCCTTATTTTCATATGCATGTCTTTGCTAAGAAAGAAACAAAACTCACTAAAGAAACAAGAAACAAAAACTCAAAATGAACAAAAGATGAATGCATGTAAATAATTATAGTTTTATTCAAATAAGTGTGAGAAGACATCCAAAGGATGAAATGAAGACACTATATTTTANTTTACTGAACAACGTTTTTCAAACTTGGAACAGCTTTCAACACAACAAATATTTTCTGCATTTATTATTGGTGCATTGTATTATATAAGTTTTTAAACCCTTGTCTCTCTACAATGTATTAAATTAATACAGCATGGGACAGAAAAGTACTCACGCAGACAATAAAAAAAACACTCTTCTTCTCTTGCACTGACTTTTTTTTCTGACAGTTTTTGAGAGTTTTAAAAATTTTTCTTCCATACTAATCAAGAGAAGAAAAATTTGAAATGGTGCCAAGAAACNTGTTGTGAAAACATGTTTTGCTTTTGGTCTTTCTTTGTTTATTTGGATTTGCTTCACAGAAAACTGAAGCAGTTAATGGCGTGGAAGAAATTTCAGACACCTTCAGGTGAAAAATTTGCCTTCTATTTCACCACTTTAAGTGGAACTGGACTTTTAGCTTTATTACTTGCATGAAAACAGTTTGTGAGTATGTGTAATCTTGATAACTGGTAGCAATGCATTTTTATGTAATCCTTTTTACAGTCACTTAAGTTCATTTTCACTGGAGTACTATTGTGGTTCTGACAGCTTCGTCTTTTTCACTGTCTAGATAACTCCCTGTCTGTTTTTCTGTGACTGGTTGTTATACACTCAACACCATGGTACCAGGAGTATCTCCTAAACACCCCCTTTTGCCAGCAACTGTCAGAGTCAACAAGCATGAGGAAAGCTTTGAGCTTTTAGGCAGGAATACTGACTATTTTGATGTATTACTGATCTAAAAATAGAAAAAAGGTGTTTCTATTTACAGCAGATAGTCTACAAACAGTTTATATTTATGTAGATAAAGCTACTGGTGAGAAATAGTTAAGAGGATATTACCTGCTTGAAATGAATAGAAAGATATTTGCAGCCTCGTCCAGCCTCTCAGTGTGAGATTTGCTAAAGCAAATGAGAACATCTCTCAGAGAAAAGGTGGTGTATAATCCCAATCAAGAGTCAAAATGTTAGGTATTAGGCTAAGGGAAGGGGTAAACCTAGTTGTTCTGGCCCTTGTACAAGGTTTGCTATGAGAAGTTACCATAATTTCATTTGCTTGGGCTTGTCTCCTGCAGCCTATTGCTATCAATTCAAAGCAGTGAGGTCCAGGCTGTGCTGATGAGCGTGTCCGTCAGCAGCTCTTGCAACCAGTTTCAGTTACCAGCACTGCTTCCATAGCTTACCATACCTTTGTAACACATAACCAGCCCAGAGAACAGATGCCAAACATGACAGTCATCATGTTTGAATTAAAACAGTGTGAGTACTCAAGTGTCTGAAAAAATTCCTGTGTTCATCTGGCAGGTTCTGTGTTTATTAAATGCTTTGTAATGGTAAGTTAAATGTACAGCTGCAATGGTAAGTTTCAGAGTCTGGCAAAATATTAAAGAAAAATAAAAACTAAAAGAAGACAGAGAAAGACATAATGTTGTAAGTTCATGATTTGGATAATGATATGTCTGTTCTGCATATGGCAGTTTAAAAAACATTCATTTCTAAGCAATTCAGAAAGCATTCTGGCTGAGTGGTCTGCTCCTTTCTGCATGTTCATGTAGACAGATATCTAGTTTCTGTAGACTAGCTCATCTTTCTCTTTCTAGTAGGAATTACAAATTTATATTTCATAGTGTAATAATTNAATTAATTTTGTCAGATATTGGTGAACATATTGCAGACCTCCTCCCTTTTAATCAAAATGTTGATTAATTNAGTCCTATGTAGAAACATAAACAGGTTGCTGATGTTGTTTTGNTTTTGGGGGTTTTTTTGTGCATTGTCAGTCAAACTCTGTGTTTCCTGTGGGCATTAATTTCTCAACCCTTGGTGGGACTCTAGTTTGCCTTGTTAAAGTACTTTGTTGCCAAGAAGAGAAATATTATTTTTTCTTAGCATGTTTCTATTTAGGGCTGCATACAACTCTATGGAGCTAAATGTTGTACAGGAGATTGAAGCCAGTGCTGAATATGCTCAAAAGAGCTATGTTCTCTATCCCAAACAATCTCTTTTGCCCAGAATTGTTTTATTTTCATCTTTTGTTTTTCACTCATTTCTTGTTTGTTCATACTTTCTTTTTACATATCATTCTATCATTTATATATAAATGTGAAATAGAAACATGCATAAAAACAAAATTTATATGTTAATTGTCTGTATAAGCTATATTGTTTGATTAAATAATATTTAATTTTTTTTCTAATTTATGGTATTTGATTGTTACTTTGAGTAATATTCCCATAAACTATTTAGGCATTTTCTCTCAAAGGGAATAGATTTCCTCAAGGGGCAAAATCATGATATGGCTTTTGCTGTCTATATTGTGGTTGTTGTTACATACATTGGTATGCTGGTATCCTGAATTCAGCTGTTTCTTCTTGGCCTGTAAGCCAAAGTCTCCTACCACCTAAGGAAATTCATACATAAGGAATNGCATTGTGTTCTGTCATTTTCTTTTCTTAACTTGGTCCTACCTGCTCTTAAATCCTGACTTATTTATTGGAACTGGGACTGCAGCTGGGACTCCCAGACAAGACTGTAACCATCATGCTTTGGAATAATTCTNTCTCTTCCTTCCCTAATTAATGATTGATATTTTTTAAATTTTAGCTCCTAACAGATATTTGCTTTTATCAATCTGCTAGTTGAAAGGTTCATATTTCCAAGACTGTCTTTAGCTCTGGTTTTACTTCTGTGCAATTGAAATCTGCTATGATTCAAAATATTCTCTCTCCTATAAAGTGTAGAAAATATTTTGGGCTAGGCCTTTAATTAAAAACAATGGAGAGTTTAAAGGATAACAAATTGTCTTTACAGTGTCTTTTATCCCAGAGGTTGTCCTTAGCATCTGGCTGTTGTTGCACAAAGAGGAGTTATTCTGATTTGATGTGTATGAACTGCATGACACATAATGCTTCTTGCTTATTTTAATTGAAGCATTGATTTTGTCTCTCTGAAACAGGTTTTAGAGGAGAAAAACAGAAGAAAGAAAAAAGAAAAGGCACAGAGACAGGTAAATATTTATACTTGCATGTGTAATGAAAATCTAAGAAAATTTAATCTATGGAAAAAATGAAAAAGAAAGGTCATAACTACCCCACAGATTCTGTCTGTGAAGCTATTTGATGAGAAATTTCAGGCTTTTATATATTTTCCTGTATCATGTTTGTAAGTTCCTTTAAAATATTTTTATCTTTGGAATTACGTGAATAATTTTTGAGTTGTACAAGAAGCTATTTTTGGGAGGAGGGGTTTTGGAGTCAAGTGACAAAGGCAAGCTGTAACCTTACCAGAATATCTGCACAAATAAGAAAAGGACATGAGTATTTTACTCTCACAGTCTGTCCTGATGAAANTTTTATTTCTTTCCAAGCCTCCTATTAAATCTTAATTATATAATAAACCAATTATCATTAAGACCCTGTATTTTATTTCTCTCTCTATTTTGATTTGATTTTTTTTGTTAAGACATGAACCAAATAAAATTTATAAAACTTTACAGTAAGAAAAGTACAGTCTATCTGATTTATTTTTATAAGAACATTCCTCTTCACTTGCTGTAAGAANTATCCCTGCTGCACTTGGGAGCAATATTAAATCTTGCTTGCAGATGCAATGACATTAATTTTTTGCTCTGCCTGGTATTTTTTTATGCAGAAATCAGTAAAAAATTATTTCAGCCAAATCATATGTAATAATATTAATAAATGTAAAATAATATTAATGCTAGAAAGCCAGCTAAACCTATTCCTTATGGTGCAGTAATCTATACAATAAATTAAGAATTTACATGTTGAAAAGATTTTTTTCTTGTGCCATGAGGTATCAACACATCTTCCTGTGGCAGAAAGAGTGAAGCTACATAGGAATTTGCAGTTTCTGATGGTTGATGTTACATGTGGACCATGGGATGTAACTCAATCTAAATATTCAAAGGCTGTTTTGGAAGTCTCAATCCATTGTCTCAATGCTCTTGATCTCCTTTCCAGAAAAAATAANCAGAAAAAACCAAAAATTATTCATGTCCCAAAACAGATGGAATTTTGCCTTGCTACCAGTTTGCCCAACTGTCAGAAACTTAGTTGAACATTAAAAANAACTGTTAGGAACATTCAAAAAATCTCATGAAAATGGCTAATNTTTTAATATGAAGAAAAGAAGCTCACAAACTGTACTTTATATTACCTTGTTAAAAAGGGAGAAATAAGAAATTGCTTTAANAGTTAAAAAAAACTAGATAGAATTGTAATTACTGATAAAACCATATTACACAGTTATTGATAGAATGATAAGAAAAGTTTAAGTCACTTCTCCCAGTGTGTTGTCTTTCCCCAAGCACAACTCAGTTTAACTAGTTTTTGAACTATATGGTACCCCTAAAGGATCAAAATGCCAGGTAGCTTCAATACTCTGTGAAATCTCATTTGCACAAAATACAGCTTAAGAGGATGTGTTCTTCAACCTATTCATAAGAACCATAGCAATTTTTCTTGCTGCTTGTGTGCACTTAGAAAGCTCAGAAAACTTAGAATGGAAGAAAGGAAACTTCCCTTCCATGTGAAAGGAATGGGATAGATTAAGTTCTAGATAGAGAAACAATTTTCCTACNTTAAAATAATTATTTATCTAGTTCATCTACTGCTTGTTAAGAGAAAATTAAAGTTTCTTGATTATAAACAAAACTGTCCAACTCTATAATGTAAAATCTTATAAAGCACATGAGGAACAGTTTAGTGATATNCTAATAGGCAGAACAAAAATCAGAGACTGCTTAAACACTGCAAAATTAAATTGCACTCTAGTACTTGTAATTGCCCCTGGATGTTGTTNAACTTGCTATTTAGGCTTAACACAAGGTGAGTTTTCTCCACGAAAGCTTAATAGGGTAAGCCTCTATTCAGACTATTCATGTTATTGAATTATTGAGAGATGAAAACAGTATCCTGGCTAAAATGAGGGGCAAAAATGTTTACAAAGGAAAGGTAAATATTGCACACATTTGAAATTCTACTAAGATGCCAAATGAAGGCAGTCAATGCAAAACACATGTTAATAGAATCATTGAATCATTAGGGTTAAAAGACAGGGCTTTCAACCCCCTCTGGTGAGTGCAGAAACACTGTGCCATAGAATAGGTTGCTCAAAGTCCAATCCAACCTGAATCCATGTACAAGATTTTATCAGGAAACACTAAGCACAGATGTTGCACTGAAGCACTTGCAAAGTACTACCCTGTGTAATCTTCTAACCCTTGCTTTATATGTAGAAAGGAAAGGAGAATTAGCAATACTTCAGTAAAGGATTCTGCACATAAGCCATCCAAAATTTGGCTATTCTTGACAATAGTTTCTTTTTTCCTCCTTGATTCAAAATTGTCCCTTCATTGTAAATGGTGTTTGTAATGGGCGAGTGTCAAGCTGTGCTGCCTGAAGTCTTTGAAATTCGAACAGTTTGTTGAGGAGATTTCATACAAAGATGCCGACTTAAGAAACTCAGAATAAATGTTCATCAGAGTCCAGCAACCAAGGAGCAGATGTTTAGGAATCAACATTGACTAACTGTGCTGCTTGTGGGAAGGAACTGACCAACAACTGCCTTGTGACTGGCAAACATTGCAGCTAATTTATTGCAGTCATGATCCTGGACTTGAAACATGATGGAGATAGTGAGTGAATAGCTAGATAGAAGAAAACCTCAAAAATTTCTATAAAGACAGTGCAACTTTATGGGGTTTTTTGTTCTTTCTTTTTCCTTTTTCCTTGTTTTCTTTTTTTTTTACTTTTTTCTTTTGTCTTTCTCCCTTTTTTTCTTTTTTCTTTTTTTCTTTTTTCTTTTTTCTTTTTTCTTTTTTCTTTTTTCTTTTTTCTTTTTTCTTTTTTCTTTTTTCTTTTTTNTTTTTTTTCTTTTTTCTTTTTTTCTTTTTTTCTTTTTTATTTTTTTCTTTTTTTCTTTTTCCTTTTTTCTTTTTCTCTTATTACAGAATGAGGAAAAGTAGTAAATAAAACCAGTGAAGCAGATTTCGTCTTTTTCTAAAGCAATTGAAAGGTCAGCATGTTGTTTTGATTGCTGTAAATTAGTGTGTCATAAAAGACACTACTGATTATGGCATGAAATTTTAACTTTTTCTCAAGTACTGCTGGTAACAGTTATGTCTTCCTTATGAAAAAATGCTTCCTAAAAATTCTTAATTGCCAAAAGTGTTAACATTTGTTCTAAGTGTGGTGTGATGTAGTCTTTTTATCACTTCAAGAAAGTTGGAGAAAGAAATTGTATGTAGTACTACGTAGCATTGTGTTGTGCATTTTTAGAGAGGTGGTACTGAAGAGTGATTTGCAGCAACAAACAGAACATCACAAAGCCTCAGTTCTTTACACTTGCATAAGAAATGAAAGCTGGTTNAAACAAAGCAAAAACCAAACTACAACAGTTAATGAAATAGAACAAAACTTACATTAAATTCTGGGGTTTTTTTGTCAGAATGTAGTACCTGTACTATAATGTATATGAAAGACATTTGCAAGATTATTGNACATATTACGGAGCACAGACATACATGTTCAATCCAATTCTCAGTTCAAAAGGAGGAGAAATCTTCTAATGACTCATAAAGTGAATACACTATCTGGTACACAATGTGTATATTAACCTTGAAATTTTCACCCAGGCTACCACCAGGAACCTCAGNCACACAAAGCAGAATCTATGCCCAGGTTTGTTCCTACCCCTGAGGTAGTCCGATGTCCCAGTAAATACAGCAAATGGATATTTTGTTTTTCTTAGATTTTGTTGTTAATTTGTTTTAAATTTTTAAAAAAATTTCTTCATTTTCTACATCACTTATATCTCTAAAAAGGCAGATTTTTGCTTTATAAACGTTTGGAGATAAGCGTTACTTCATTAGGCCTGGTTTGATTTTATATCACTTTGACGTGTACTTCAATAATCTTGATATCCAGAGCTTCATGGTATTTGAGAAAATCCATTATCTTTCCCTCTGGCTGCTATTAATCAGTACAGAACATTTTATTCAAAACCATCCTGAATGAATCAAGATCCTCNGGAATTCAGGACTACAGAAATCCTTGCAACAGAGCATCTGCCTGGCATGTATCCTGTTCTTCTCAAGGTTATCTTTACCAGCTGGTTACACCTGATTCTATCTACCTTAGCTATCCACGTAACCTCATTTACATTCTGAGTTGTCTTTGATTTTGAAGTATTGTGTGGAAGGCACAGTCTCAGTTTTGTGCAGTTAACCAAGAGCCATAGACTGTTTATGATTTTTGTATAAGTAGCTCTACTATTATAAACAGGAGGCTGTAAATCAGATACAAAGATGAGAGATCTCAAATTTCTCAGGAAAATAAAGAATGAATCTCATGGAAGATGGTATTGGTGCCTTTCCAACTGGTATTCTTCNTCTCAAGAGCACTTCCAAATTGGACAAATGCATCAAACCAAGCACTGAAGTGAAAGGTACAAGAAAAAGATGGAACTGGTCTCTTCCCTGAGATTCCACATGGTCTAGTCTGCATCCTGCATAAAGTTCATTCTCCTTTTTTCCTGGCTTTGTGGGTATCTTGCTTTGCTAATAAACATTTTACTCTTTTTCACTTTCATCCACTGGTATACATTTCTCTCACTTGCAGAAGAAAAGAGAGTTATTGAGGCCCTTTCTCCTTAGAGCAAGTGATCATTCCAGGGCNTTTTTCTCCTGAAATTTGTCTCAAAATCCAATGGGGTTTCCCCACATAGGGAAAAAAGGGAATGAGCCTCTTTTTTTTCTCAAGTACTACTAATCCCATCTCCGAGTGTCCTCCACACCTCCACCTTAGTCTCTACATGCGTAAATAACTGAAAACTCAGCAGGATTTCTGCTCTTTGTAGCAGAGGAACCTTCCCACTTCTGTAACTGTTCTACAAGCCTTTGTATATGTGTTTTCTAGCTTGTATTGGAATAATTTATTGGGTAAAAAGATAGTTTATTTGTTTACTGAGACTCAAAAAATTCCTCCACCCATCCCCAANAGGAAAATTTTATACAGCTTGTGTTTGTAACTGTATTTTTGTAACAGTACAGGTCATTGCCAACTGCTTACCCTTCTCTTATTCACTGCCAATGTTTGGATTTTTATGTGATTTGGTTCTATTAGCAATTTTTTTCAGATACTTTTTTAAAAGCCCAGATTTTGCCATAAAATCACTTTATGAATGCTTACAGAGTTACAGTGGAATAAACAGTTTCTAATTTGTTCCTGCTACTATCCCCTTCTTATCCTGCAGGGGTGCGTGACCAGCATCACTCTGCAACATGGCTGAGAGGAATTGTATTGACCCACACATACTAATGCAAATTCACTTATTCGGAATAATCTAGGAAGATTAGTGCTAAATAAAGAAAATGCCTCNAGTATCATGTCATTATCTGCAATACAGGATCAAGCAGCCTGCAGAAAAGCTACCAGTTTGAGGTTTCCCTTCTCCTTTACAGNTATTGTATAAAAAGGAGTAAAAGTGGGTACTGAAGAAATATGCCNGTGCAGGCAGTAGATGGTCTTTAAGGAAGGGTGTTTGGTACAATGAAGGATGTGAAATATATGAAAGGCATCTGATTTTTAAGGAAAAGTCCTTAAATACCACGTTATTAAATTCATTACCATTTCCAGCTTTTAGTTGCTTATTAATCAGCATTTCTTCAACTTCTGCACAGCAGTTTTACACTGTGTAGTACCTTTTTGGCAAAGGTCAGCTAACTGGTCCCAAAAGAGGAAGAAGGCTTTTGACATTTTACTAAAGCCCTGGTGCATATTGATTACAGGAATTAAGAAAAACTGTCTGGAAAATAAAAATATGCATTCTATAGTAGTTTCCTTTAATCACACAGGAAGGATATGTTGATATGCCATGATCTTGATATTTTTCCAGCACTGAACTAGGGCCCAGTTGGTGTCCTGTTCAAGCTGTGCACTCCTTGGTGCTCTCCAGCTGCTGAGTTTGTGAATGACATATTTCCACTCTGAGCTTCGATGATCTGAGGAATATAGTATAGTTTGACAAAACAAGTTGTCATTTCTCTTGAACTTAATAGTGCTGTGGGTTTTGAACACTGCATATGTAGGTTTGGGCTGCTCCTAACCTTTTTACCTGTTTTGGCAGGGCTCTTANATCTAAATGAGGATGACTTTACAGGTCTGGGGATTATTGTAAAGATGTGATATGCAATTTTAATTCTACAATAAATAAAGATTAAGCCTGTAGAGTTGTTGTATTTAGTTTTTTTTCTCCTATAGATCTTTATTGCATTGAGCAAAAGGGATGAGTGTCCCAATCCATGTTACAGAGACCAGTCACAGCAATGCTTATTACATAAGCCAACTTCTTTTGGCTGGGTTAATTTCCTAAATTATTAAGTATACAAAAAGCTAAATAAAATTACCAACTTTTAATGAGAATACTTATTCTTCCAAACTATTCTGAGTAGATTAGCTTTCACTTTGTATAGATTTGCTCTCAGTGAGGAATGTTTGTCACCTATGTCTATTAATTTTATGAATTTATGTTTTCAATTTATTTTTCGTTAGTAAGTTTTATACAAAATATTTTCACTTTAAAAATCAAAGAAATTCTTTCACTTGGCAGCAAAAAACTCTAAACACTTTGTGAAATTATATGCTTCTCATTCACGCATTTTCATCCAGTTCAGTGATCTAGAAAATATTTGAGGAAGAAAAATCACCTTTTTCTTTTGTAGCACTTGCGGCACTGGTGTTATTTGGTGGATTACATAAAGAATAGGATTTAGCTCTCAGAAACTGGAATTTTTACTAGTCTGATTGTGGTGTACAGAGCTACACCTGCCCCTAACTACCACAGTTTGTGACTGGTACTGACCATAAAGTTAGACTGGTAAAATGTGACATGAGAGTCAAGGTATCAGATTGCTTGGTCATCAGTTCCCAGCATGATTCTGGAATGAAAACAATGTANTTAAATAGATCTAATCAGCAATCATAAAACTGTGAAGAGAAGTCAGCAAACACATATTGTGTATTTAAGAGCCACCTACATTATGGAATGAAATGAGAACATAAATTCCCACTTCATTCAGAACTAGGATAAAACCTAAAGAGTAAAGAGCGCACTAACACAAAGTTAGTAGATTTTAAAGGAGTCTATTTCCTCATTTATGATTCTTGAAATATTACTAAAAATACTGAAAATTTATCCAGCTGTATAAAAATCTTTTTTGAAAAAATGGTGTTGGGACAAAGACAAAATTTTTAATTTTCTCTTCTTAAGACTTATCTCTAGGAAAACACTCCTGAATAGCATATTGCTACAATCAGCACCAATGGCCCATCAGGGGAGTGCACCTTTTGGCATCCAGGGGTGTTTTTGTCTTTGTTGCAAATTTTGTTGTCTGCTGCAGTACTTACCAGTCCAAATGATGCAAAATACCACAGTGCTGGTATCTGTACATATTTTACTGAAATTTTTTACTTTTACTTGCCAGATCATTAAGCTGGCCAAGGCAGGCTGAAATAGAAGTAGCAACTTCATTTTTAAATTAGGATTTCAAATATGTAGATATATATTAAATCTGCTTTCCCTATTATTTACTTAGAACACAGTTTATATTTTGTTTATACAGCTGAATTCTGTATTAAAGCTGTGTGCTGAAATAGCTGTCTGTGTGCAAAATGTAATAGGTTTTATGTGATGCTATGTGCCTTTGTGTAACATTGTACAGTTTGGATGACTCTTAAAGTGTGACTCTGCTAATAAATTTTTCAGAATTATTTCCATATGTTTTATTTACTTTGACCAGGAAACCATTTAGCTGCTTTTGACAACATATATTTCATAAATATATTACCATGATGTTCATGTGAAAAGACTAAAATTCTTTCTACTTCCTTTCTTCCTTCCATGTATTAAGGAAAACTTTTCTTTCTAGGAAAGGTTACCTTTCCTAGTCTCCTAAAATTAAGAAAAAAAATTTCGGGGTTGGCAAATCATTACTGTTAGGAGCAAGCAAAACTCTTCACTGTTAAAAATTATTNTAACAAAATAAATTAAAATTAGGGCTTCCATGTCCTTGATTTTATGTTAATNTTTGGTCACATGTGCATGCATACACTTTTGTCCCTAATTCTTCTCCTGTTTATAGAAATGTCCATTCACCAGAGAAGAAAATTGTATGTTTTGAATATGTGGAGAAAGAACATCAGGTTCTTTATAATTTATTGTCAGCTGCTCATGGAGAAGCATTCAAAAGGCAANGCTTGCTTTCATATATTTAGCATACTACTTCCATTCATGGAGATACTTTATTTTTGGAAAAAAAATGGGTACTTGCATNCAAAGGCACAAAGTGAGTCATCCAGCAGTTACGTGATGAGTGTGTAAACTTAAAACAGGGAAAACTGATGTATGTGCAACCACGGTTGAAGACTAAAACCAGAGTGAATATAGATTCAAGACAAATGCTGCCACTTGGGCAGGATCTGGCTGAATTACAGTTGTGTTTTCTCATTTGCCAATGATTTTGACTTATAATAAGAGGACTTGAAACTCTTTTTGTGCTGCTGGAACAACAACAAAAAATTGTTTCTTTTTATTGGGGTTCAGACCTTTAGTTGATTAGAGCCTGGGGCTAGGAAAACATGTACTCAATTATATTATATGTACTTATAATTTGCAGGGTTTTTACAGTTATCACTTGCTTCTGAAGAACATGTTCTCATCGTGCTGTCCTAGTATTTTTTTAGCAACATGTAATTTTTATAAATAGTGCTATAACACAAAAGAAGANGTTCTGGTGTTGGATTTGCATGGAGTTTCAGATATACTTAGGTTAAGAATGTCATAGGTACTGCCTGTGTATAAGCATAGACACATGGATAATTTAAAGGAGGAGCCCTGGAACAGTAAAAAAGGAAAAAGAGCCTCCTTTGAATCAGCTGAGTGAGTCGTGATAAGTGTAGAAACTGNTTGACAGCATGTAAAAATTGTGGGTTTTTGGAACCTTTTAATTTTGGGACTTTCACTCATNAGAAAATGCTTTAATCTACAACATTTAGAGACCTTTTCCTTTACTGATAGTATCCTTCAATTTTAAAATTTAACATTTTCTGCTGCTTCAGAAAGTACACTTGCAATGATCAGTTACTTGCAAAAAAGTACTGCATCATGATCACACCACAGTAATTATCTCCACTATGGTTCACCAAGTCTTCAGGCACCTTTTTATTCCATTTATTGAGTTCATACATTTGCATGTAGTTCAGTTTCTGTAGTGTACTTCACAATCAATTCCACATAAAAGCCGGTCACTGCCTCTTTTTCCTGTGACCATTTAANCACTTCATAAGCAGGAATCAGAATTTGATGCAGTAATCTTTCACACCCTTCTCTCAACTACATGAACAAAAATTTATATATATNTTAACTGGATTATGAAGTCTCTAGTTACATTCCAGACTAGTGCAAAGTCACACTTCTGTTTTCCTGACCTAAGTCAACATCTTGAAAGCACAACTTCCTTTTAAACAGTANCAAATCTGCAAATGATAAATTACAGAGTTAAAACAGATGCCTAGAAAACACTTTGAGATTTAATGGTCATCTAACTGTTATTTCTTTTGCTGTTTGAACTAGGACAGGAGTCCAATAGGAATATTAGTTCATTAAAATTTCAGCACACCTTTCATTGAAAAAGAAAGGAACACATTTGTTTAGACTCTCTTCATCAGTTCAAATATGGTATATTTAATATCACCTAATATCACATGAAAAGTAAAAGTAGAGACCATTTTAAACTGTTCACACACACAAATTTATACCAGTACTCCTCAGTGATTGCCACACTAGTTTTGGCTGAAGTGGTTCTACTTCGTTTGCAACCTAAACATAAGAGTATTTTTTCTTTAAGTTGTTTCCCAGTGCAAATGTCCAATTGGAAGACAAAAGGCCTAGTCTATAGGTAGTAATTAACATTTACTGTTCATTGAGAGTTTCTGGATATCAGAACTATTTTCATATTTCAGTTATGAAACCAAATAATAAGTAACAAATATACCATTTTCCTATGCCTGATTAATTGTTTTTTTTTTTCCTGTTACTATGGATGCTATAATTTATCATATTGCCATGGCACCTCAGCTATGAATTCCTGACTCTCATATTCCTGAGTAATAGTCATGCACCTTTAGCGTGAAAAACACAGACTGCTTTAATACCTCAAGTCCCTTCAGTAGCTGGGCATAACCAAAGAACTGCTAAAACTAGACCTTTAGCTTTGTGAGCAGGCATAGGTCAAAATAAGCACAAGCACTTTTCCCATTTAAGTCACACATACACAGNTCAGCCTATTAAATGGAAGAATTCTAAGGTGAAGCTTATGTTGTAATATATTTTTCTTTTTATAAATCAGTGTTTCAATCACAATTTGAAAGGTCCCTGGAGGGAAGTAAGAGGTAGAATCTAGTGATAAGAGAAATGCCTTTTGCATAGCATTTGAGATGATTAAGAGCTGTTGAAAGCTTTTCTAGTCAATTACATTGCCCAAATTTATGAGGAATCAGGGCTTGTTTCTGAACTGAGTTTCAGATTGGCCCCTGTAGAGTATTACAACAGAACAGTAAACTCAGTCAAGGTGAAAATCTAGCAAAAGGCAAACACATTTTCTAGGAAAGCACAAATAAATATAGAAGGATGAAGCCTAGGGTGTTTCACAGAAATCCTTTTCTCTCCTGGCGTACGATTATTTTGACCGAGACAGACACAACAGTTTGCCTCTCTGAATCTCTTGGAGTCTCTACATCTTTTATGAAATTTCATAGCCAGGCAGAATGGAGGTTTTATATTTGCCCATTCTAAAAGAAAAAATGCAGGAGCAAAGGTGTTTTTGTTAAATTCACATGAGAAGACAAACANTTATAAATTTGAAGCATAAGATACAAGCTCATAGAGAACTTCCATTTACAATTAGAAAATATANTAAATCTCCTAGCTTCACAGATTCTTCTCTCAGTTTTACTGTTTTTATATCCAAGTAACACCTTTGACCTCACATACCCCCAGGTATGTTTATTAACTACATCAGTAAGAGAGGAGTCCGCTGTCAATACTTTAGTTTGCATAATTTTCATTATATTAATTTTAAAATATTAATTTTGTTTCCATTATATCGTGTAAGATCTGTCAGACTCTAGAAACAAGGGCATAGACTTAAAAAATCTGGTGCTGACAGTGTCACTGTCTGAGGGTCTCTTNGTGNCNGAGACCACTCAGATGGACATAGGAGGGTGGTTGAAGGCGCAGGGTATTCTTGAAGCTGTGGAAGAGAGACTGCAGGAGACAGTCGTCCTGTCTCAAGGTTTGTTTATTGTTTGTTATCTATACAGTGTTCTTGCTTGCGAGCAGCAGTCTGGTCAGCACCGTGTTCAGGACGAAAGTCTGCCCACAAAACGCAGGACTTATCTTTTATACCTAAAACTACGTATTCTATGTTTACAATATCTTTCCAATACTACAATATCTTATTACTATGTCCAGTTTTGTCCCCAACCAATCTGTGATTTCCAGCATCCCCCACCAACATGGAGAACAAGAAGAAGAAGAAGAAGAAAGAAGACACCACACCCCAAATCCTCCATCTTGGCCTTGTGGCTNNTAATATAAACAATCCCAAAAACTACCTTTTCTACATGCTAACTATCTAATTCACACTCTAGTTTCCCTTAAAGGTTGCATTTTTTCTCTGAGAGAAGGCAGATGTTCCCATGGAGCTGGATCCAGCTCTCGGACCCCCCTGGCCCTATTNGGGGGTCTTTCAGGGGTCTGACTGGGGGGTTCTCGCACACACAGAGGGTCCAGAGGGACTCTCTGGACCCCCACAGACAGAAGCCTTATTCCAGAGTTGGACCCATTTTCTCAGTTTTACTGAAACATCTCTCTGTTTTTGTTCTTAGACAGAAATTTTGACATGCTGGTTATAGAGCACGTTACATATCCTTTTACAGCTGTACCAGTGAAATTTACCTCATGCCCAGCCATGTCACCTGTTCTCACCATATGATATTACCTGCAAGTCTTCTTTTACTCAAAGTCTGTATTGCTGTGTTTTTTTGACACTACTTCTCATTTACTTTCTCACTCAGGCTGAAGTTACAGTATAAGGGTCTTTTTTGGAGAAAGAAAAGATAAATTTTCTATATAGATTGAAAAACAAGGTGGAAAAGTTCAGGACACCTGTATAATCTATTTACTCAACAATAATTTTTTTTTTTTTTTGTGTTGCTGTTGGCCTTTTTTGAGAAGGGAGCTGTGTGTATATAGTGTTTTGTTTCTTTGGTGGTTTGGTTTGATTTAGTTTTTCTTTAAATTTGTTATGGTTTGTCTTGGGTTTTTGTGGGGGTTTTTTTGTGGGTTTTTTTGGTTTTGTTTTTTTTTTTTTGGGAGGGGAGTTTGTTTTTGTTGTTGTTGTTGCTTGTTTTTTGTTTAGTTTGGTTTGGTTTGGTTTGGTTCCCCTGTATTTTCTTTTCTTTAATAACATCACCTAGAATATGACCTGAAGATTCCTTCTTGGTATAATGGGAGAGTAGACAGAAAAGATTTGAGCTTATGTTGCATTGGCAGTTGGAAGGATTAATTCCTCTTAATATCTTGCAATACTACTTTTAATTTATAAAACTTGATTCAAAGAAGTATGTTTTTGCCATTTCTTTTGTAGGTTTCTACTTCATTATTTATTTTTTCAATCAAAAGTCATTTGGAATTTTCCTTCCTGGCACTCTTTGCAAAGATGAAGATTTAAGCAAAATATTCCATAAAAATGCTTTTGCTATTAACCAAACCNCCGCAAAACCAGCCAAACAAAAAACCCAGAGAGATTAAAAAAGAGACCTTGAAAAAGTGATGGTCTATTGCATTTGATGAAACAGATGGTGCATGGCCTCTGAGTAACCTCCTAGGCTGCTAAATCCCCTGCCATGCACACAATTTCCTCATCAGGAGAGTAGAACTGTGTGAGAGTGAAGGGGATACATTTCATTTGTAGTGGTCAACTTATTTTTGATCACCATGGAGTATCTAAGCAGTTATATCAAAAGGGTGGAGTTAGATTTCAGTGAGGTATATTTCTCAAAATTTTTCCTTTCGCTTTTCATCATATTTCTATCAATTTTTTTAAAAGATAGCCACTCTTTAAATCTCATGTACTAGAAGAAGTCTAGCAAATAGTCACACAAAATTCTTGAGTTAAATATGAATCACCTAGTTTCCAAACCTTCATTTCCATGCTGTGCTGGACAAATTAACTTATATTTCAAATAGCAGTTTAATTTTCTAAAGTAAGGATTATCAACAATATTTTAATTTGGGTTTCTAGCACAGAAAAGCTTTTCATCAGATCTAAGGCAGTAATTTCTGGGTGAAGGAAGATGAAGCATTTTGTAAAAATACTTCTGCATTCACCTATGAAACTCTCCCTTGAGAGTGTCTCTGTGTATTTTAATGCAGATAACAAATAGCCACACAAGGCTGACTGAGAAATGATATCTCTGCAAAATTATCTGTGTACAAAAATTCTCTTCCTTAAAGAAAATTGCAGTTGAAGGTCCTGAATTTCTTCCAAATGAAGAGGCATCATCTTCCCAAAAGCTAATAGGTTGTTTGGTTTTCAGACCAGATTTCACAAGCACTTTTCCTCCATTCCCTTCAGGTTTTGACATAGCAATGCTACAACTGAGGTCTTCAAACATTTTAAACCATCTGGTGCTATAGATGGACAAATACAAGGTGTTACCAACTGATGCTGTTCCAACATTTGACAGAGTGATGGAGTCATTGAGCAAATGACTGAGAATGAGGATGAGACAAAACAGAGGGGATGTAAGATGACCACTGTAACAAGGTAGGGCAGGTTAGAAGAGGTCTTGCTATCTAAGTACTAAACTCAGTTAGAGCTGAGTTTGGTCCGACTTTCAGAGGTATTTCCTAGCCCCAGTATGTTGGACAATATCAGAAAAGCCTAAACAAGTCCAGAAAAATCTCTCCCCACAGAACTCCACAGTCTTATTGTGCACCTATTCACTTATTCCTGGGAGTGTTAGGAATTTCTGGTGATGTTTCTCACAGATACAAAGAAGTACATTTAACGACTTCGCACACACTGTCTTCAGAAACATCATTTAACAGAACAGGATTACTACTGCAAAAAATCAATAGTTGAATTATGAAGGAAAAAAAATCCATTTTGGAAGACATAAAGTTAAGATTTCTTCTTTTCTGTGCAAGGTCTTTGTGCATGGAAAATCAGGACNATCCACAGTGATTGAAGGCAGCAATGATTCAGTTGAAATTAACAAAAATTTCCCAGTGGCCTTTTTGTCAATGTCTTACTCTTTTCCTCAGAAAACAGAAGTACTTTCTAGTTTGCCTTTGCACAATTTCTGACATCAGGGTAGTATGCATGAAGATTATTTTTGGAGATTAATGGAGTAATGGTCTTCCCCCTGCGCTTTCCCTAATTCTACTGTTTTCTTCAGGCCACCTCAAAAAATAATTATGTGTCTATTCATACATGCCTTTGCCTCTGATATTTTTAAGTTTAAAAAGTAATAATGGCAGAAAATGCCAGCTAGAATCTACATGAGATATTTCAATAAATTAGAAGTCAGGTTGCCTTTAGTAGTATCTTAATGGAAATAGTGATTTTAGAACTGCAATAAGGTAAACACCTAAGAATTTCATTCTTGTGAACTATATTGAGGCTCTTACTAAAATATCAACAAAGATCATAATGAAACATGATTTTTTCTTTAGATTTAAGAAATTTGCTGCAAACAAAAATAGCCCCATATTTTTTCTCAGCAGTGTAAATGGGATCAAAGCCAAAAAATCTGTATATAAAAAAACCTGTATATATTTTAGTTTATTTTAAACTATGTCTGTGATCAATAATCTTAATAGGTTGTGTGTTTTGGGTTTGGTTATATTTTTTAATTCCTATTCTGTCATCATTATCAAAGAATCCAACTGATAGGTGATTATTTATTGTCTAAACCACATTTCAACCTCTACCTTTGACCCTTCTCAGACCACAGAGGTTATATATTACTGGGCCTGTAATCTGATTCCAATGTGAGACTTTCAATATGCTTCTGACAGCTTTGCTTTCATCAAAAAAGGAGCATATTTTTCAAATTACAAATCACTCTGTTTAATTTACTTAGGATATTGCTAATAGACTGTCAACAAAAAGGATGAAGCAAAAAGTATGCTTCAATGCTCTTCAATACTTTGATTTCTCTTTTGCTTCTGAGAAATATTGCACTAAACTAATTTTTTAGGCTGAATGGGTTGAATTTTATTGAGAGGAACAAAAAATAAAGATAAAAAAAATAAACAAACAAAAAATTCTCTCCNAATCCTCAAGAGGAATAGAATACTTTACAAGCACAGAAATCCAAATGAAAATAAGGATGCTTGACATTCTTCAAGGAATTTAATTGTGTATTATCAAAAGGACTGTGGTGTTTAAAACAGCAGGAACTGCTGTAGAACATTACTTAGGTAATACTGCAGAGAAAGGATGCAGGGCAAGAATTAAAGAAAGTTAACAAGTTCTGCTTAAAATATCTTGCATGAAAATTATACTGACTGGAAGTGAGCCAAGAAGTGTCAGCATCGTACAATTGCTTAAGCTCTGAACACATTCAAGAGGGATCAAAGTCAAAACCATGGGTCAACATACACAGATAGGTACAGAAAAAAGTGAGGTTAATTTGATTATCCCCCTATTTAACACTTCAGTTGCTTATATATGCCCAAAGCTGCCAATTAAAAAAACCCAAGTCAATCCAATCTTACTGAGATTCTGTTTATGTTTATGACAAAACAAGATTACTTTTGCGCAGGTATCTGAAAATCACAGAGGGTAGGGAGCCTAGGTTCTTTAAGGAATGGGTGGTGATGGTGATACATAGCCACATGAGCANAGAAGAGGTATAACAGGCTGTCATTATCCAAAAATTANCCCAAAATAACNANATTCCTGGTTCTGCTCTCTCCCAAATGTAGTCAAATTTCATCTTCTCTCTAGAAGAAAGATTGATGATTCTTATGTTTCTGACTACTTAGTCTTAATAATGAAAGTGACTTATACATGAAATACTGTTCTTCAGGTTATTTCATAGAAGTAGCAAGGGTTTTTTGGAGCAGGGGCTTCAACCTGCACGGTTTGAGGAGGACATCTAACCCAGAACCTTGCAGTACACAGTTGCTATGACTACAAACAGTGTTTGTTGGGTTAGGCANGATTCATCACAAATAGCTGAAGAAACCTAAATTTTCCTGCATATTATGGAAGCTCAACAGATAGCTTCAGTCCATTCAAACTTTCTTAAGATCTGATAAGAATTCACTATGATATCAAATGAAAACGAGGATGTAGAGGAGAAAGTGGTGGACTGAGCCAAGTGCCCAGGCAAAGCAGAACAGAGCATCTGTCCTCTTCAGGTACTTGTAGGCTGTTAACTAAGAGGCAATGCATAAGATTGTGTTTGAAATAAAAGACAATAGCCAGGCTTTTTTACATCAATACAATTTTTGAGTGCATTTTCCTTTAAGTCAGATTGCAAACTGAAATGCAGTAGGTGCTAGATTGAGTTCTTTAATATTCTTGATTAGTATGTAGTGTTGATACAGCAACTTGTGAAAAAAAACAACCTGTGTTGATNTTCTGCTCCATGGAAAATGGTTGCAAAATTATTGAGCAAACGAGCATTTTGGTACATGTTTAAACTAGCCCATAAAATACCTTCCCTGTCTTTGATGAAGTAAATAACCTAGGCAGTCTACTCTACTATTTTTATGTCTGTTCCTTGAAATTTTTTGCCTCCTGTGGATGGTAACTGTTTTGGCTTCAAGAAGTAAACAAGCACTCCAACATTGTAAGGATGGTGCAGCAGGTCTTCAAAAATGTATTTATTGAATATAGTATTTTTCTTCAGTATATGAATTGGTTGTCCAAGGATTGTGACTGTTACTTACTGATTCATGTTGTTTATTGACTTAGGCACTACACAAATAAGTGCAAGAGTTCTTCCTGTGGCACCTTGGCCAGATATTTTCTCTAAGATTCTCACGCTGCAGATTTTTTGACAAATAAATTCAGTAAGCGGGTCATTTGGAAATTAAGATTTCTGATGCATTTAATCAGAGAATTGATGCATTAGTGTTTCCTGATGTAAAGGAAATGCTGTAAAATTTTGAAAAGAAATATCAGGATAAGTGAATTTAAATGTTAATGATATAATTCTTTAATATTGCACATAATAAATAATTTCTGCAAGTCCTCCCTGCCTGTAAAAGCTTTTATTTTGATTTTCATAGAAAACTGATAGTTGCTACATTTTTTGCTTTGAGACAGAATATCTGTTTCAGGAAATCGTGGAATACTTGGGAACTGTATGAAAAACAGTGGGATATTTCCCAAGATCATAATCAGATAAAACTTTGGAAGACAGAACNTCCTGAGGCAGTTGCCTGGACTAAGCTGAGAGGAACTGACACAAAGGAGGAAAAAATTCAGCAAGACTGAGTATTTCCTGAGGAATGTCCTTGTTTGGACACAGCTTTCATGTCTTATTGTTTGTTGTTTCATGGCTGAGGTATCTTCCTGTGAAAGAAAAAGTATTTTCTAAAGATCTGGCTTCAAAATGAAGGTACAGGCAATGCACTGAGACAACCCTGAGACTTACAAATAAACTTCCTGTATGTAGGTAGCTAGGAGCACTCCCTTTCCTTCTTTGTTTTCCCTCATTTTTGTGATATCAGGAAAAGAAAAATGTTATCTGCAAACTGATAATAAGTTATGGTGTGTGTCCTATTGCACAGTTTTGAAAACCATCTTCTGAGGTAATGTAGGCTAGACAGATTTTTGAAATACACAAGTCACACAACCCTTAGAACCAGAGTCTGATTATTTGAATGTCAGGACCTGTATAGTGAAAGGTCTTTTGCAGAAAATTTGAGTCTTTTCACTGAGCAGAGGATTTTTCTTTTTTCTTGCTTTTTCAGCAGCTGTTTACTAAGTAAGGGGAGAGAAGTACTATATTGTTCTATACAATTGGAGATCCACACTGTTAACATGCTAAGCATAGCTTTAGCTTTTTGAGCAAATGAGCTAATTAAAGGTGCAAAGCTCACTACATGACAGATGTTCAACTGTTTAGTGTGCTTGAACTTTTATTTCAGGTTAGCATTTGTCTGATGAAACACACTACATTATGACAGATTTAAAGCATTTTTAAAACAACATTTCTCTCACTTCCAAGTAACTCAGGTATATGAAAATGAGGATGAACCAGAGGGGCATATTAGTCAAGAAGATCTCTTTTTTCCTTATGAACCTCACTTGCCTCAGCAGAGTTCCAACATTATATATTGGCAGTTGCAAGAGTGCTTTCACTTTTCATTTAACTGAGGGAATGTTTCTCCATGAATATATTGGAATAAGCAGTAAACTGGAAAGAAACTAGAGATTTTGTTATCTACCAGAAGATAGTCTTCCAAGATAATGTAGATGNTCCCCATCATTTAATAAAGCTTAGGTGACACAGTAGCATATGCTTTATCTCCTCTGTACAGACTACAGGTACTCTGTTCAAGGAAGATGGAATGGGTGAAGTTTCCGGCCCTGAGAAAAATATGTTCCCATTGTCATTTTAAGGAGATCTAGCTTTTCCCTAATTTAAAAAATTATAAATTATTCAGAGGTTAAGAATTTTAAAAGTTCTTATGGTTTAGAAAGAATTTATTGTTTCTACCTAAATGCACAAGGGCATCTATCTTTAAAACAGTCACCCTTGGCCAATTCTACTAACAATAAACTGATACAGTTCTATTCTCCCATGCTAGCTGCCAGGTAAATTTCCACTCCCTATTTCTGATATGACATGACCAGAACCATTCTGGGTTCACAGAGAGATGATGATCACAGCCTCCATTAGAAAATTCCATCAAGTCTAAGACAGATTGATACCAAAGTAATGTGGTTTGTTGGCATTCTTTGGGCAGACAGTCTGCAGGCTGGAATGCAACAGGAGAAATTTACTGAAGAACTATTAAGGGACATGAGAATTTATAGATGTAAAACAACGGCAGAGGAAATGCCAAGCTATTTTGACTTTGGACTCAAACTGGTTTTATGGTGCAAAATAATGAGGGGATGCAGATAATACCAGGTNTTGTTTGCATCTACAGAAATAGTTACTCTCCATTTTATAAATATTTATATTAACTATTTCTGTGTCTCTGAGTCATTTTGAAGAAACATTGACAAAATTGAAAGATTCTATGTCTTCTCCATTTTTATTCTTTCTGATATAAATCTATTGAACTAAGTGCATAAAATACGATTTGATTTAATATAATTATCCTGGTCTGGACCAAAGGCTATTTAAATCAAAGTAACATGCCACTTAGTTCTGTGACTTTGAGACTGAGTTTATACAGCCAGATTCTAACCAGACACCTAAGCCATTTTCTTTCAATTCAAGTATCCCAGCTTGTAGTATTGCCTTGAACCAGAAAAGCATCTCTGTTTTGAAGAATAGCTCNAGTCCAAAGTAGGAAGTCAAAATGAACAAGGTTCCTGACTTTCTGTCAGAAGTAAAATAATGCACTCTACCTGTTAGCAAAAAAAACCNAAACAATAGAACAACAAATCTCCTTTTGTTATGCAATATGGAAGTAAAGATCCTTGATCCTGAGGATTTTGCATTAAAGTTGTATTCTTTCTACCAGATTAATATTCTCTTCTGTTAAGCAAAAGATTCTATCTTTAACCAGAGAGAATACATCATAGATTATACATATTAAAAAAAAGAGCAACATAACTTTTTTAAATTTAACTAACTATGCTGAAGTAAAAAAAATATGTTTGAGGGAAGGAACTTAAAGTTTTTCCTTGCATTGATTTTTTAGTTTCAAAAGTAGATAATGAGTTTTCATTGACTGTTTCAAATAACAAATATCATATAAAAGGAAATAGAGCTGAGGTTAGGAACTTCAGTGGGACATGTAGATTCTAACAGCATTGGTATTTAAAGAGATGTTTTGGTAGAGTGGTTGAAATACATAAATGCATTGTTCTTTATATTTACCTCTGAATTTTTCAATGCTAAATAGTTAAATAAACATGGCTTAGATCAAACTGTCCCATCTGTAACTGTGTTTAGTAGTATACATTAATTATTTATATATATTTGTTATGCATTCAGACATTTGTTTACTTCTTTATTGTACATCTATTCCAACATTACCAACATAAGGTTTCATTGTGTTTACTCATCTCGGATCATTAAAAAGAAAGTCAGTCCTGATTTTTAGAGGTAGGAATCAAAGAAGAAAAGAGAGCAAAAATGGCAGTACACACTTCTATTTTTCTTTAAAGAGGATGGATACTTAAAAAATCTGTTAACAAAAGTGTGTATTCTCCTGCTGAAGTTATTCAGATGTATGCACTTATAAGCCATTTATTAGCAGATAAAGTGTGCTCAGAAAGCTTTATCTTTTAGGAGCAGCACAATCCATGAGGGAGGACCTTGGTAAGACATTGGCTGACATTGCATGCAGTGATAAGTACTTTTTTCCCTGCAAGTATAGAGACTATTTTGCAAAAAAAATTTAACCTTCTCCCTCCACTGCTCATATTGTTTCTTGTTTTATAAGAGCATAGATAGTAGGCAAAGAAAAGAAAACATAGGATCATATTACCCTTTTAAAAGTATAATTTTCACGCTCATTTCCTGAAGTTAATCCTCATATTTTAATTAATTGCATGTGTAGTTAAAATAATCTTTTTTTCTCTTTCTCTTTCACATTACCATAGTAATAACTCATGGAATAACGTGACATTTTTATGGATGCTGAATGTATTTAAATAATGTACTAAAATATCTTGTGAGTTATTTGGTGTTTCCTAGCTTGCTGGCACTGCTTCACTCTCCACNTTGCCTGAACGGTGTTCAGGGCTTAAATGGTGCTCAAGGAACTGCATTAGGCTGTCAAATGACAGCAAATGAAGTTGGAAAATAGCAGTAAGAGATTTTTGGAGAGAGTAAACATACCTACACAGCATGACTAATTTGAATCTCAGCTAGCAGTGATGTGAGCAGCAGATGTGATCCATGTGTCCACTCTTCAGGCTCATACCTGTGATTTTCTCTATTGTGGGTATTACAAATAAATCTCCACAGCACAGTAGAAGCCCTGTTATCTACCTGNCTGATGAAACACACTGATGATACCACTGCCCCAACCCCAAAAACAGCCTCTTGTGGTAAAGTCAGGGAAGGTAACACCCTCAGATATGTTGCCTCCTGTGGAGTGTAGTTTATTCATAAATATTTCTCATAAAAATTTCTTGGACTGTTTCTTCGCATGGCTCCTCAGGCTGGCTTGCCAGAAAGAACCATGGATTTCAGTAAATTGTTTTAAAGTGTTNTTATTTGATAATGGCTCATATTCTAGATGAGTTCAGAACATATAGCTCTGACTTACAAATGTTGTAATTTGGATCAATGTTTGGCTTCAGTAGTAGCCCTGACAGAGTCTTTCTCAACCAATCTGGGGTGCTCAGAATTTGCCACATAAAATATATGACATTTTTGAAATTACGTGTNCAAGAGAGGACTCTTTTTTTCTACTTTTCAAGTATATTCTCCCTCTTTCTAAGTGTCTGAGAATCCAATGAATTCTTTGGTAAAGTGATGTACATAAACTCATAAGATGTGTTTTTTCTTCAGATGTTCTTCTATGCAGAAGTTATTTTCTCAAAGGCAGTCAGCGTTGATATGTTGAAGGTAAAACAGCTAATGGTTTTAATTTGTACTTGTGTTTCTCTATAGTGCAGACAGAAATATTTTACAAATTGTTCAGTGGTCTCTGAATTTCACAGCTTCTATAAGACATATTTATTAATGTATTCCAATTTTAGACAGTCTTCTTTGGGGCTGCTGGTGGCACATTATTTTTCAGAGAGAGATGTATGGTGTCAATTTCCAAATCTACTTCTGAGCTCATCAACTTTTCTTAATTTCTGTGGGGAGGTTGATTTACGTGGAAAGGTGTTCAGAATAAGAAGAAAAAGAATCTAGAAACTTTATGATTTATTGCATTTTTTTAAGCTCAACAGCAGCAAGAATAAATTCATGGTTAGACAAATTCACAGNGATATAGAACAGAAATTTCAGATGATGATGATGGCAGTGATGATGATGATGATGATATTGGTGATGATGATTGCAGCAAAATATTGTGCTGAGGAAGGAAGATGATGTTGCTACTGAATATATTGCTGCTCAATGCTCTGCTGGCTGTCTGCCTGCTTTGAGGCTCTAGATTTGTGTGGGTATGAGGCCAGCAGGGATCCTTGGTAGCTCCTCTCCTGTCACCCTTACTGCAACTTCCAGCATCTGGAGCTGGTCAGTGCCATTCCTTCAGGTCAGCTCACATGACTTTAGTGGGAACATACACTTTGAATGAGGCCTCAAGAGATGAACACAAGGTCAGGCTTGGGTAGCAGCACTATAACCCCCGGTTTATACTTCTGTTGGACAAGATTTAAATATGACAAAGCACACAGCTGGACTTGTCTTTGCAGTATTTCTCTCTATGTTGTATTTGTTATGGACTTGTGATTGAGTGTGGTTTGGAAAAAATCTAACTCCCCTAACAATGCCATTGGAATTGTGCATAACTTCATGGGAGAGTAACATCTTTTTTTGCAGGTTTTTAGCAGAGAGTTTCTATTCTGCCAAAACACTTGCCAAGAGCACTGCCTTCAGGTTGTACTTCCAACCATCTGTCATGACCTTTGTCATNACAGCAGAACCAGACCTTTTGATCAAATTATCTGTTTGCCAAAAGGTATGAATACATTCTGGAATTTCACTTTGGTGTGAGCATGTCTTTCCTCATTGTATATTANCATCCCCTGTTGTGTTTAGTTGTTGAGCATAAAACCCATCCAACTACCTATTCAACCATATTTATGCATAAAAGNTTTTTAAATTAAAGTTTTAATTTAATTTAGTTGGGGTTTTTTTATGAGTTCCTATCACACAATTTTTTTTNAAAAACAATTAGTCTTCCTTAAGTGTGTATTTAAACACCTGTTCATGTTTAACTATATATGTATAATATATGAATAACTTTCAGGTCTCAAAGGAAACAATCATGGTGCCTATTCTGTTATAAATATCTAGAAAAAGAAAGATCTGTCCTTGAGGATTTTCAATGCTAGATACTTAAATTTAAATAGTTACAATAGGAAAGGAGTTTACCTACTCAGGAGTCTTTTTGCACTACTGAGGTTAAACTTTAGATTAGAAACAGGAAATAACTGAAATAAATAATATAAGAAGGAGCTGGGGGAGGGGAGGTGATACTGCCATTGCTANACTATCTAGCTGTTCAAAATATCTGACCATTTCAACCAAATTCACCTCTCTCAGAGTTACTGATTCTCAGCAGGAACGGGATTTGTGAGAATTAAGGAAAAAAGAGGGCAGACCTCAGGAATAAATACAGCTCTATATGTTAGCTGTGATTTATGTCACCTATTTTCATCAGCCTTAAAAAAAGAGATGTTCACCCTGAGCTTGTGATTTAGAGTTTCTTGGTAGATATTAGAAAAAAAGTAGAATCTCCAAAGAACAATTCCATTTATCCTAAACTGGACATCTAGGAGAAATGGAATTAATTGCCCACAGGAGCTTCTGTTTTTACTTCCACTTACTGTCATTTACATGATCATCTTACATTGTATACTTCACTTCTAGATTTACAACATTCAATGATCTCAAGCCAAGGTGAAGCAATTAGTATCTGGCAAGAGTGTGAGCTGCTCAGAAACTTTCTACAGTGTCAGGACTATAAGCAGAGCTGTAATCCCATTAAATACTACAGATATGTCACCTGTGCTGAGATTTTTTTGTACTTTTTTGGTGTAGCAGGGTCTAGTCACTTCTTAGGTACAAAAATAATTTTGTAATTGCCAAGTATTGTCTCTGATTATAAAATAATCAAGGGTGTATATCTGTCTGTCTGTCTGTCTGTCTGTTTGCCTCTCTGTCTCTACCTATTGTCTATATATATCTGTGTATCTTCATATTTCAAATATCTTGGAGACAAGTTGTGCATATGTGATTTGTCTAGTCTCAGACATTTGAACAAAAAGCTTGATATTCTACAGAGAGTAGTTTGCTCCCAGAATTGTTCTCATGGGAATCAAGCACTAAACACTGCTGGCTGCAATCATAGTGAGAAGCAGATTGGAAGCAGTTGAAAAATACATTCATTTCAGATAAGATTGATGTTGCCTGTTCTAGCAAAATTTTCTATTGTGACATATGGTTAAACTGATTATATACTGTGGAATGGGAAGAAGAAAACTCAAAACCTAAACCTTAGCCATATCCATTCACACTATGAGGTATTTCCTGTACTATGTTTGCAGTATCAAACTGTATAGCATAACCCAGACACTGTAGGTGTTGAATTCCTATTTAATTACTGGTGATAACTTCAGAGCATCTAACCATACAGAAGGATATTTCAATATTTCACTGCTATGCCNTAAACATAAGGAACTGGGATGACAAATCATTTACAGACAGCATAGAGAAGTGAGCCTTGGAAAAACCAAAAGGAAAATCTTAGTTGCTGATATCTCCTAATCTAATTTAAAATACCTGTGAGCTCTAATAAATTGCAGAGGCAGGAAAAGAAATTGTATTAAGAAATGTAGCTTTTATAAACATATCTTGTATCTAAAGAACTGCTTATTCTGAAAAACAGGTAGTTAAGAAAAAGTTTAATAGTAACAAAAATATAGTAGGATATAAAGTAATATATACAGTAGGATATATTATATAGCAGGATATGAAGGTGATCTTGTAACTTGATGACAGCAGTCAAAAGACACATTCTTTAAATCAAACTGTAATATTAATAGNAAATTCATTAATATTTAATGAATATTTACATATTACAAACTGGAGTATGAAATGGAGGGTCTAAGGTGGGGCCAAGGAAAATAATTTGTTGATGTGATGAAAATTATTTGATTAAGTAGGATTAAGTCTCAAAGGAGCAAGTAGAATACCATCCTTTTTATTTGACTGCAGAATAAGTACAGCTGTAGAAAAAAATGATGCAAAGCAAGAGATTTGAAATTTTCTCTGAANGTTATAATTTTGAATGGATAAAGACTTATAATGGACTTTATGGTGGGAGATAATGAGAAGTAAAAGATTTCTTCCTGATCTTTCACTATCTTGAATGAGTGTAAACAAACACACCTCTCTTGTTTTCCCAGGAAAGATAATGAGGGTTTTGTCACATATAAATCCTTTGGGAGAGATTTTACTGCTAGGTGAAAGCCGAATGGGCACTTGAATCAGAGAGAAAGAAGAATGGGATACCTTCCTGAGATTTATTTTTAAAATTTACAGAAAGTCTTTGTTAGTAAAAGAATGAAAAAAGAAGTTGAAACAGGGTATTACTTTTGGTTCATTTGTCCTTTACCATCCACATTAATTTTTAAAAGAACAAGACTCTGTAGTTGAAAAATATTATTTCTTGTTGCTGGCATTTTCAGTTTTCTTATAAATAAAATGGTCCCATTAATTAAGTTTTGAATGTCCAGAGAAGTGTGTCTGTAAAACACCCTAGTTGAGAAAAAAATATGAAACCATTAAACAAAAAACTTGTATTTTACATGTGCCTTTGTGGCAGCAAATTGCTGTCATACTGGCTAATGTACCAGGTTTTTGTAGCCCTTCATCAACCTGTGCTCGCAAGCCAGACAGAAGTGCTCAAGGTAAATTGCTTCCATGTGAAGTTTCATNTATTCATCTCCCTCAAAGCTGTGGGGGAAGTACCCAGAGCTCCTGACACAGGACTGACACAGGACNGACTGTAGCACAGATTGTTGGTGATGCTCCTGAGAGAGGCTGCCTGGTGCCTCGNCTTACCCACCTGGAGTGTGGCTGCAGGTACTGTGCAGGCAGAAAGGCAAGAAGGCTGTTAGGGAAGCAAGACTTGTTCGTTTTCAAAGCANACAGAGGTTGTGGCTAATGCAACCCTTCAGTTCAACACCTGTTTGATTAGGAGAGTTTAAACACTGTTCTGGGAGTTGACCTTTCTCTGCCCACAGCAGAACAAAAAGAGTTACAGTGCCCATCTGTTTAGACAGCAATAGAAATAAGAAGCATGAAAGAAGAAGGAGGAGAGGAAAAAAGCAAATGGGCTAAAATAAGCCTGGGGAAANTAATGACCACTATATATATTAATATGCAAGGTTTGTACCAAGAAAGAAAGTCTTTCAGCNTAGAAGAGTTATGATTCTGAAGATAGCATGAGATTTTGACCCCATCAGCCCAGTTTTACCTCCAATTTGAGAATAAATTATTTACAATAGAGAGAGGATACTTCAAGGTCTGATTGATACTGCGATAAGTCTCAAACCAGAAAAAATGTAAACATCCCAAATAATGCATTCTGGAAATAAATCTGTGTGATTAGGATTCCTGAAACATATATTAGTTAATAAGNGATATCATTTACTATTACTGTCTTTGTGGTTTTTATGCATGGGTAGTAAATCTAGGGTGGTTGAGAGGTCTTTCTAACTTTTATCCATCATGCTATTTATGTCTTGTGACTCTGGTGTGTATTTCAGATTTCAATTTTTAGCATAGATNTCTGTTTCTATCTGTGTTACTTCACAGTAATACCTCTGTGGGCAAATACTTTAAAGATTTNAAAATATTCATACTGCAGCATGCANTTCTGGGGCCAGCCATCTNCTTGTGAGGAGATTGCTCTGTGACTGTGAAGATAGCTCACTTTGTCAGCTTGTAGGTGTGGTCTACTCATACCAGGGTCATGAAAGAAAAAGCAAACAAAATTATGTTGATGTAAGGAATGAATGCAAGTTACTTATTTTTATATCTTAGTCTTGCTAACTTGTTCTTGATGTTATTTAATACATTCATGTCTCTTCCCCTTGATCTTTTTAAATACAGGCAGGATACTTTTTCACCTCTCCCTGGCTGATCATCCTTGTATCCCAAAAAGGTCCAGAATACAATATCAGATACCTAGTCTGAGAAATAATGTCCTTTTTTCCTGGATGCACTTCTTACTAGTCCCTTCACTGCATTTATAAAATATATGCAAATGGGGAATAACATATGAAGTATGTAATGTTTAAATTAGTAACATCTTGGAACTGCCTGTGTTGCAATCAATATCATTGCACCAGATTTCAAGACCCCAGAAATCTGAAAATGTATAGATTTTCCTATCTGTCTTTCTCCCCTGATTTTTGTAAACATCCCACAGTAATGAAATAGAAGGTAGCTTTTCAGCTACAGTCCTATAACCTGTATTGTGGCTGCCACTGTTATTATGTTAGTCTTCAGAACAGCATGAGATCTCTTTCTGTAATTTGTGAAATGCACCCAGTATACTGAATGTGAGAAATTTAATAGCTGAATTCCTCTTCTCAGATAAACAAATGACTTTGCATTGAATGTATATTCACGAAACAGTTTTATATATTGAAACATTTTATTGGTGGAAGTTTTAAAAATATAATTAATTTATTAAAAGTAAATGCATTTGAAACCAAGACAATCAGTATTGGAAGCATCCAGCTTAGTGCAGCTCTGTAGATGTAGACTTTGTTAAGGGATTCACCCTATTAAAATTTAATTTACACATTCATGTTTTAATTTTTTNAAAATAATGTTATGTAAATAAGCATGTAGAAACCTCTACTCAGATTCATCCAGCCTTTTTTCATGGAATAATATTAGAGATATGTGACTGAAATGGATTGACAGCTATTACTGAACATATAAATGGGAATAAAAGCACTTCGTATAGAAGAAATACAACCCCTTTATCATTCTTAACACCTGAAGAAAGTAGATGACATCACATTAACTCAGGAATACTGGGGTTTNAAAACGAGTTTCTTTACCTTCTTTGTGAGTATTAGTGGTGATATAATTAGTCTAGAAGAAAATTTAATCTCTTGCCAATAGAAATGTGAATTTACGAATGTCAGATTTCTGTATGTCAATACAAAGCAAGAAAGAGCTAATCAACATTTANCTAACCATAAATCTTATAAAAAATGAACAGCTGATAAAAAAGCAAGACAAAACTGATGTTATTGACACTAAAAAAAATTCACGGAGAGTTAATACTTACTCCCCCCGGATGTATAATGATATTTTTATTCTTCATGGTACAGTATTTAATAAACTAATGTCACAAAAGAAAAGCATATAAATTAACCAAATTTGTTTCAAAAATATCTTTGCATTGGTTCATATATACAGACATTTGTCTGAATACTATGAATATTTTTTTGTAATACAGTGATATACTAACTTTCATAATTGGCATATGTCTTACACAGTATTATTATTTTTCCAGCTAAACTCNAACTTCAACAATGAACTCAACAACACCAAGTGCACCTGTTGCAATATATTTTTGATACACTTATCAACATTTTTTTAAGAATGTTAGATAGCAGCTAGAGTTCAACAAGCTCCATTCTGTAATGATCACCTAATAGAGATATTAAAGCTTTCAATCCATTGTTAACTTTCTAGCTAATAATGTAAGCTTTCAGATGCTAGGATTTATACAAATACTAGAAAATGTGTATAAGAAAACATAAATCAGAGCTCATGGTTGAAAANAAAGTGCTCTGCCTTAGCTCTGTGAAGACGTGCTTCTTTTCATTCTGCTAATCTTGAAAAAGTTGTAACTCTACTCCTGTCCTGATAAACATCAGACGAAGTATGCATTTCCATTCATAAACCACTGAGGATGGTACTTTCTTCACAAACAGCCCAATTATCTGTTTTCCTTCATCTCTGTTTCCATTTGAGTACTCAGTCTGTTACATCAAAAATTCTGAATAGATGGGCTGTCTGAAGTCAATATGGCTACTNACTTGCTGGACTAGAGTTTAATCAAATACATTCTAAAAAACCCATTGGTTTTTAGGTGTTTGCCTCAGATTACTGCCTGCAACCATGTGATTGTCCTATCAAAAATATACACACTTCAGAGGACAGAATTAAGATGTCCAGGGAGAACCTGAAATCAGAATTGCTGCTTAAAATTGGATTGTGAGAGTGTGTCAGGATTATACATGACACTAACAGTTTATTTCACTTAATCATAAATACATTCATAGAAANTCTGACAGGGTTCTGCAGCTCAGATGCACACTGTCACTCCTTCAAGGCAGCCTGCCTTGGATGTTTCAGCTGCAGTTGATAGAGCTGATGCAGCTCACAGCACTCTCGGGCTCCAGCGGTATCAATGGGACACAGCTGTGACAGCAGCTAGCAGCCAACTCTGCTTTGAAAAGACAACAAGCAACAAGGAGCCTTAATTGCACTTACAGTGTATTTGATTCTCTGTCCCATGTAACATTCCCCTGCGTTGCTGGAGTATTTCTGAACAGAAAAGGAAAAAAATGCAAACTTGACTCTAATGATTTTTCATCGTTTTAAGATCTGGGCTTTGTGCTGCAGCTATGAAACAACTTGCTCAGAGTAATTTCTGATGACTTCCCTGTGTAGCGCTAGGTGCTAGAAATTAACATGCTAGAAATTAAATTCTCATCCTCCTTGATTTTCACTGACATTAGGTATTCTGAATAATCATATTCTTTAGGACTCTGAAGATTGATAAGGATGCTTGGGAAATTTTTGACTTGTTTCCACTTGTTTTTCCCTCAGCAGTGCAAATTTTTCCTGATAGTGCTAACTAAATGCTTTTTTTTCTACCCGTGTTTATTCTTAGAAATTATAGAACACCATATGTTCTGTATTAGTACTTCTGTTTTTCAACAGCCTTTAAGAGACTTGCTTAACTTTTTGTAATTTTGGTATTATGTGGTATATTATGTCTTCTGTCACTAGCATTCCTTTCTCCTATCTATTTTCTAGGTTTGAATCAGGATGATGGGGGCTGTGTTACTCTGAAGGGGATTATTTGACAATAAATGCCTATTAACCATGTTTTTATTTACCTGTGCAGTATAAATCTTTCCCCTTGTTGCAACCACAGAGGCTGTTTCATTGTTCCCACTACATTGCTTAAGATTCAGGCCTCTTTATTTTTCTAAAGTGTTGGTTTTCTAGCAGACTGTGTTTTTTTTAGAATGTTTTAGAATCTTGTTCTTATAAAACAGATAGCTTCCCCACTAGATTGTGACTTAGTAACTTAGGTGATGGTTCTGTTTGCAACGAACCCTGTACACCAGATACACAGGAACAGGAATGTCTCTCAGGAACATTTTAATGCCAATTAAATTGTTCCCACTCAGCACACATCTCTCTGCCTCCTTCAATGATGAGAAAACCTAGCCAAGGGATGAAAAGGAAGAGACCAGAGAGAAAGGTCCTGGTCTTCAGGGTGTCTCAAAAGTAAAAGGAGGTTCGGAGCTTTAACCTGAAACTAATCCACCTTTGCAGTATCTGCTGAGAAAATTAATTTTGGTATTCTAGCTACAAAAATNTTTTGCAATTCAGTGTGTTGGGTTGAGCTTGACTGGCCACCAGGCACCTACCAAGTCACTTCTTCTCTCCTCCCACATTGAGAGGACAGGCAGAGATAATGCAATGGAAACTTCGTGGTTTAAGACAACCACATACATCCTGTGTATTTCAGAGATCTGGATATCTTTGTTGCTCTATTTGTAAGCTGTTCCATTGTACTTCCACTGCTTCTGGAGTTGCATTGTAAACCAGACAAAAATTTGCTGGATTAAAAATGATCTTGCAATGATAAACTTGTACTTCTGCTACTGTATATTGACTTGAAAATATTTTTTCATGATGATATGCCAGTAATTTCAAACCAATTTTCCTGTAATGGATGAAGTCTAGACACAGTGGCAACATTTCCTCATCAAAACAAAAAAATGCTAAGCACATTTATTCTAATATGTTGCAAAGGTTACATTGATTTTCTGTTAAAGAGTGTTTTGATAACACCACTTAGCAGATAAATGCTTTGTAGTTCTGGACCTTCATGCTTTAAGTGGCCTTGGTACTGTTAACTTGTGTGCAGAAGTCTGCTGATAACATCTTTTTGATAAGTGCAACCTCTCCATAGTTTTACAACTTTTGGATCAAGATATTCCTGATATGGAATTTCGTGACAAAGTTCATTCTGTCAAACCTATTATTATTCCTTTCAAAATATGGATGATATTATTTAGTTTAGCCCATAGGTACTTTGTTTTTCCTCTGTGTNTTTGGGGAAGAATAAGGGGCAGTTTTCCTGAATTTCTCCAAGTAAAGAAGAAAACAGAAGGAATAGTGTCATGACCATGATTTGATACTGTTAATAAAACTAGGGATTTGCAGGTTTTTTAGGAAAGTATCGAAAACCAGGACTTTGAAGTTACAGGAGGCCCCTTGGTTCCACAAATATNTGCTGGAAAATAGCTAAGGAGATGATTAATGTTTTGAAATGTATGAGGCATGAATCTTATCAGGAGAAAATTTCTTGAAGAGAATCTGTACTAATGAGAAGAAAAAAGCCCCTCAGAAAATCTAAAAATGGAAATTATGAACAGTGCTGAACAGTGCTGAACAGTTAATATCTTTCTGTTTTCACCAGGAAAACAAGTTGTGAGAGGTGTAGAATAAGGATTAAAGATTTATAAGGTTTAAAGATTTGAGAATAATGACCTGATGAGTAGAGTCTTGTGAAAAATAAGCAAAAGCATAGAATTGTTGGGAGAATAATATACTGCNTAAAATTTAGTCAAATACCCAAAACAAATTCTGTTTTTAAAGGTATATTGGAAACATAAAGAGGCATTTGTGAATGCCTTGGGACATCTTTCTGAAACTGAGTCTCAAAAATAACATCAACAATGGAAACACATAGGTTCATAGATGAGTTTAAGGAATGGTACATACATATGTGTAGAAAAG
The DNA here is from genome assembly GCA_900205225.1 of Saxicola maurus maurus. Taxonomy (NCBI): domain Eukaryota; kingdom Metazoa; phylum Chordata; class Aves; order Passeriformes; family Muscicapidae; genus Saxicola; species Saxicola maurus. The sequence goes on along the minus strand of OAMK01000703.1, from coordinate 1,411,499 downwards.
CAGGAAGGTAAGCCATAATCAGGCTTAAAAGGAAGTAAATATTCATATAAATAACATTTATGAAGAAGCAAAAAGCCCCAGAAATTGCCGAAAGAAGAGAAGAAAGGAAGTCTGAGAAAGTTTTGGTGACTAAAAGCAACGAAGAGCAAATTCTTGTTGATTCAGACACACAAGAATAATGGGTCTCTTGCTTAAAACTGTTATACAAAAATGGAAAATATTAAAGTATATTGAAATAATGATAAAGAAAGAAGTGATGGTGCTTAGAATAGGGAATTTTAGGTTTATGAACTTGAAGAGAAGTCCAAGGTGGTACATTGGTTACTGGAATAAAGATATCTAAAAAACCTTAGCAAAAAAAAAAAAATCCACGATGTGTTGTCATAAATGGATTCTCTCAAACCCTTTTTTAACAAGACAGGAGATTCAACAAATAAATAGAAAGACTAGTTTTGATTAGTTTTGAAAACAATAAGGGAAAACTAAGTTTGGCCTGGAGATGCAAAATAAAGAAAAAATGTTTTTAGGGAATGGCTAAGTCTTATTTGAGTTTTGGTTGGGAAAATTTCAAGTATGGATATAATTCCTTTGGAAAACCTGATGACTGAATTACAATTACAGTTTTATCAAATTTTTGTAGATGGTGCAATGGGGACAAAAGTTGCAGCATTTTGGAGGTAAATATTAAAAATTAAAGTTCTCGACACAGGAGCATGGTTAAATAAATTCTGTAGATACTTTTCTAAAGAATAAGGATCAAATGCAAAAAATGCTATATGGGCATCTCTCTTGTTTTTTTCTAAATAAAAGTAAACTGGTTTGTCTCTCCNAAAAACTTTTACACTCATATGACTGATGAATGGTAGTGATAGTTAGGGATGATGAAACATGGTATATTCTACACAGCTTTCTCATTTTCCAGTAGCAGATCATAATCTCAAGGTAGGCCTCATGTGTAGAAAAATAACATATTAAAAAAACGTGACGCATCCAATGGCNTACATGATGAATTTTTCCCTTACCAACTGAAATTTAAGTTCATTGTCTAATTTAAATTATTTGTTAAATCCTCCTTCTTGCAGCAAATTTGGTTTTTTGCATTTACTTAGGTATTTTTTCCCAGGAACTTACAAAGTAAAAAGTTACAAAGTAAAATAACTGTAACTTACAATTATTGTTGTAAACCATTATTGGTTTTGTTTTTCTGCATTCTCTCTGTTTAATGTCTCATTTTTTCTTGTAAGTTTAGTGTAACCAAAGAGTTTTGTAGCCATACTCCACAGCCAGTTTGGAAATTATTCCAGGTAATTACTTCTGCAAAANAGAATCTTTGCTAGGGTTTTTCAACACTACAAAAAGCAAATTAGAAAGAGTGGAGTCTTTGTTACAGTTACTATAGTTTTAGCTTTTAAACAAACTGGTGTAGTATTAAACAGTNTTCATTATAAACAAGAAAATACCTTTAAACAGAACATCTTGTGTATATTCATTGACATTTATTGGGCTATTCTGTTTTGTTGCCTAGCTGACAGCTTTTATCCTGTCTCATTAATCCTCTGAGGTATATTCATCCCAGTCACAGATCTAGATTTCTGCTGCATCTCTCCCATTCACCATGTCCCAGTCAAGACTTTTNGGTTCAGCTACTGAAGCAAATGGAGATTTTTCTTTTTTATAATATGTACGGCCACAGGTTGTTAACTCTGTTCTTTCTCACTCCTGTCTGAACTGCACTCAGAGCTTTTGCAGTTTTGAAAACATTAGGAAACACTCACCAAATAACTGATGGACTTCTAGTGCTTTCCTGAGAACCCTCTCTGTCAAATATCCCCCGACAATCACAGACTAAGTTACAAATGTCATTCTCTTCAGGCAGATGATTTTTATGCTCTCCTCTGCACCAAAAAGATGCACATTCTTTTGTGAAAAAGTACTTTCAAACATATCACAGTTAAAGAACAAATCCTACCATCTTCAGGAAACAGTCATACAAATATTCTGTATTAATACATTAATACCACGTCCAACACTCTTGCTTTGTTGTCCAAGTAGATCCTGTAGATCCTGTGACCTTTCTCTAAAATATGTTCCATTACTAATTTTTTAGAATTTTTTTCAAGGAAAATCTTATCACTAAAGAAAACTCTCCAAAGCAAGATCAGAGAAGAGATGTGAAGAGAAGATTAATCTGGTTGATTAATCCAAACCAAGAAAACTGGATGTTTCACAAAACAGAGGAAAAAANAAAAGGTCTTCCAAAGATGTAATAAATTGCCTAGAAGAGAGTGTGTGATAAGGCCAGCAGAGGTAACCTTCAGAAATGTATCTGTCTCCCCACTATTGATGATGTTCACAAATTGATGAATGTCCTCTTGCAGCTGGAGCAGGTTGGTTCCTGGAGGCAGGCACAAGCTCCCAGCAATCTTGTTACTGCAGATGTAAAACCACTTGTGCTGTTAAATGAGTGCACCATGGTTAGAACAAATACAGAATAATGAAAGAGATAATTAAAAGCCATAAAGCAAGACAAAAATAAAATTAAAAATAACAGTAAATACTGGCCTTTTAATAAAATTTAGACTGTCATAATAACTTTTATAGCTTAGACACCATTTATGAGAAAATATTGAAAACATCTATATTAAACTTGCAGCTAAANAGTAATGTGGTCTCATTGCCAAATGCCACTTCTTTATCTCTGNTTTCTTCATGTTTTACTTGTACTTAATTTTTTAAAAATACTCCAGGATTCTGCTGGCATGCTGTATCATGTAATTTAAAGCTCTCTTCTTAACTGTCTGAATTTTGTGGATAAGTCCTGGTACTGTAACAAGTAGTAATTTCTTACTTTACTCTTTTAGTATCTGCCCATAAGGTGATGTTGACAATTTTGCTGCTTTCTATCATGCAAATAACAGGAATGCCACAGAGATGATGAAATGGTTAGAAGTAAATAAAATGATAAATTTCATCAATTTTAGACTCAGGTATTACCATTATCCATTATCCCTTTTTGGGGCTTACAGTAAATTTAAAATCAAAATGCAAGTAGTCTGTGTTTACACTGTAGTTATGGGACAGGATAACAAAAGGCATTTGGAGACCCATGAACATGAAACACATATAGAATAATAATGCCAGTTAAATGAGTCATTTATGATAACTTCACCATTTGTGTAGTCTTCATGTGTATGCTTCACTTNATTAAATTTATTTAAGAGTTATGTTAGCAATTTTCTCACAGAGTAGATAGCATTCCATATAAACACCTCCATACAGACAGCCTTTGTAGTGATCCTCTGGCAGAAAGTGGTGTTTGCAGTCTGGGAGCTAAGAAGAACACAGTACAGCAAAAAAAAATCTCTTTCACNTTACTAGGTCTCAGATCCTAATTTGTGCTTTGTCTCATGTACTTTGGAGTGGATTATGATTTTTGAAAATGTAGATAGGTACAATAGATAGGTAGAACATATGCAGGGTTTTAGGTCACTGGTAAATTTTGAAGCCAGTAACCTAGGCATTCCATATGCAACACTAAGTGTTCTATTTTATTTTTCCATACACTATTTGATCTAATAATCTTCTAGTATCTTTTCCATAAAAACAAACAAACAAACAAACAAACAAACAAACAAACAAACAAACAACCCCCACAAAAACCTGGAACATTGCTTAATTTTAAATAGTTCAGGAAAAGAAATGTGAAAAATGTGCATGCTGTTGAAAACTACACTGTAGTATTACAAGTAGCAAAAAATATCCATAATCAGTACAATANTTATGTCTGGAAACAGAACACAAACTTTTCCAGACAACACTAGAATGATAATAAATGATAAAAGCAAATCCTTACTTCAAAAAATATTTAATATTCCATCTAGATGAGACGACTACCAAAAAACCTAAAAAAAGATAGGTGACTATCACAATGTTCTGATATTAACATTGTGACCTTTATTGTGATCAGACCTGAAAAGAGAGGCCTTATTTTGCACCTTAAACTGAATAATCAAAGTAATGTGAAAATAAAGCATTAAACTTGCTGTTTATTTTAAAATGGTAGATGTACTGGTTATGTATGACATGCCCTTTGCATATGTTGCACACACGAAATATCTCCAAGCAGTAAATCACATACACATGCATCCAATTTTGAAGTATGCAGATGGACTCTAGAGGAGGNTGCAACAGAGGAAAATGGAACATCCAAAATGGAGACAAATGTCAAGCAACTGTTTCTTCTCTTTCGGTGTTTTTTGCTGTGATCTGAAAACGCATCTCGTTTGTTGTTTATAGATAATTTGTAGTTGCTCCAGATTTTCTGACTGTTTCTTTTCCTGAATCAAATATTGAAAGCAATAAGGAATTAGGAAAAAGTAACAGACTGATTTGGCAGATGTAGCCTGGGCAAAATTCTCTGGTTGGATAATTTCACTGGCACCTGGAGAGTAATGTTAGGGGACCACTTGGTGATATATGTCTTACAGGTGATTTTGTTGCTGTCACAGCTGTGCTAAAATTTCTTTTATTAGTATGACATTGAAGCTCTTGCAAGCCCTCAAAGAATACAGATGGCATGTAGACTCAGAAGGAATTCTTTTTTCAGGGACTGGGCATGGTGAGATGCTAGTGCTGTCATAAATACACATAAAAAAATTAAGTCTCCCTTTGGAAAGACACCTTGACTCAAGAATTATTCTATTTATCAAAAGTAGAGGAAAAAATCAGACAGGAGAATCAAAATACACAACTGTCAGAGAACAGCATTCCAACAGGAGGAACCAATGCAAGGAGGACTCTGAACACAGTACTAAGGAACTGTGGTTAAATTTGGATGCTCTTCGAATATCTCTGTAAAATTCAACTTCCGCAGCAAGACCTAATCTGAAAACAATCTNAAAAGGGATTTTAACTAGGCTGAGTTACAATTAATTTTAGAAATTCAACAAAAAATTCCATCCTGACACTGTAGTTTTCATTTATGTTGTATCATCGTAATTTCTTCAATAAAGAAGCTGTTACATCCCAGAAGGGGAGAAAATCAGGAAACTGAAAATGAAATAAATGATTTTACCTTTTTATGTAGTGCACCAAAATGAATAACACACCAATTTGTACCCCCAAAGGCACTTGTGCAAAAGTTTCAGTATACCTGGTAAGGACAAGCAACATGTAATTAATTCCTTGTGCTTGATGAAGAAAGTTCCTTTGTGAAAATTAAGGTAGAATCTCAGGATTTTGGCAGTGAGAGTAGTAAGTGAAACCAATTTCCTATCTAACAAGAAAAATAAGTGAACAAGCTTGGTTTCATGAAACATATATGGTATTATGTATCTTTTTTTCCTCTATTCCTTATAGTAGCAGTTTGTACAGCAATGTAGTAGCCTGTAAGTTATTTGTTTTTATCACCGTTAAGAAATTTGACTCTCATTCTGACAAATGTGGTTTTAGCCTTAGTGACCACCTTTACTAAAAGCCTATCACATGAGGATTAGGAAAAAGCAGATGTTAGGAATCTGAAACCAAATGAGGATCAGCAAGGAAATGAAAACTCTTTCTTTCTGAGTTCCAGATTATTACAGAGCCTCTAGAGAGGGAGGAGTGTGGCAGGGGAAGGCGGTGTGGTAACCGATTAAAGAATGGTTTCATTTATTAAAACCAGCATGAGGAACCAGCAAAGAAGCATGGAAATTTTAGCCCCTGATGGTAAAGATTGGAAAAATTCTAAACAGCAATTAACAAACTGTCAAACAGAAATTAACTATTAGAAACAGCAATAACAATGGTCATGAAAATAAATGAGCAATGTTTTAACATAAGCCTTTAACATCACATCATTTCTTAGCGCACTTGGGTAAAAAAAAAAAATGTTAAAATTCAGCAATTAGAGCAACATCTAGGTCAGGTCTTATGGGTACAATAATCTTGGAGTTTTACAAAATTGACTGAATTTCAAGTGCTNTAAATGTAAAATTTCTGTAGAGGAATGATCCTTTTCCTCCTCTTTGTACTATTTAACTCAGAGGTCACATTGTTTTGTTTCCTGGTACAGTAAAATAATTATCAACCACTGAGACTCTTAAAATTCCAGATAACCAGTTTTTTCTGAGCATTAAAATGGCTTTTGTTTCACTTATGTTTCTGAATGTGGACCTCTTTTTGCAGTTGTTTCTCAATAATCCAGCACAGAAGATTGCCTGTCACCCTGATGTGCAGTTTTAGTAAGAGAGGCCTATGTTTCAACTTAAAAAGGTTTTGATTTTCTTTTTCATAAATGCTACCCAAATTCCTGCCTTTACAGAGCAGTCTAGGAAACTATTTCTTAACTGCTCCAGTTAAGAACTGTTAAGAAAACACTTGGCTGCACTTCAATAACAGGAGCAAATGAAAAAAAGAGAANAGGTACAGTGTATGGACTACGTTTTGCAAATTACTTTCCAAAATATCACTAAAGGTCGTTTGCATAACTTACTCCATCAGAATTGCCTCATCATGCATCACCATGAAGCTTGTGCTAAATTGATTTATGCACTTTTAAGTATTAGAGAACCTCTTGCAGAATTTATTTCCTATTCTTTTTCCTTAGTTAATGTTCCTGGTGCTTTAGAAAAAATATTAAAATAATTTCTACAAGACTGTTTGAAAGAAATCCATAATCTCTATAGAAACCAAATGAAAAAGAAAATTAAATTTAAAGAAGAGAAATTTCTCCTTTGCATTAGTGAAAAGACGTCACAAATTGAACAGATATGACCAGAATGGCTATGCCACTTTTTTACTTCCTTGCAGTTTTTCAAGTGGTGCTCTTTTTGAAAGAGTCCATGTTTTTGGGCCTATTTTTAATGAGAAAGAATCATGTAGCTCTGTCATATTTGATCTTTGNCCAGTCCTTTGATTTTTACTTTACTTACACTCACATAAAATAATTGAATAATAATTGAATAAAATGATTGAATAGGTTTAACAGATTTATTATATAGTAAATAAATGAAATTATAATTTTACATGAAATGTTGAAGACTGAAATTGTTCAAGTATTTTTAAATTGTCTGTTATCACTCCATCCTGTCCTTTTCAGGCCTTTCTCTCAGTCTGGANTCAAATGCTATATCTGATTAAGCTAGTCTGGTCAAAGAGCCTTGGCTTAACTATTCTCACTTGTGATTTCTGGTTCACTGGTGCTGCTGTCTGTAATCCCTTTCTGCCATTGGAGGCTAGGAAACTGATGGGATGGAAATACTCCTTTTTCTTTTTAATTTCTTTCTTTCCCCCTTTTCTATCCTGATCTCCATTACCCCTAAAGCTGTCTGACCATCAGGGTCCTGAAAATTGTGGTATGGGAGGAGACAACAAGCAGAAAAGGCAAGTGAATCCCAAGGTAGGAGTGCTGCTGGACACAAACCTTCATCCTGAGATTTGAGACTGGAGGAGTTGCCACCACCTCCTTCTGTGTTTACTGAACTTGTCACAGGGGTCCTTGACAGCATCTAGAGAGGCAGGTTTCCAGATTTCCACTGATCTTAGGTCGTGAGTGATCTACTGCTTCTGTTTGCAGGTGTTAAATATTCATGGCTTTGGTCTTAGCTAGAGGCAGCTTGAGTTGCTGAGGGCTGAAAGCAGATGGTATTGCAAGTTTGGCAGCAAAAAAGAGAGGCACGTAAAGGGAGTGAATGAATTTCAAAAAAGAGTCATGACTCACCACTTGCTATTCTTGTCAATGATGAATAAAACAGTGCCCTTGAGTTAAGAGTCGCTTTTAAATTATTTTAAAACACCATACCCCTTTGGCAGCATTTATTTCCCCTTTTCTTAAAAGAATGGTTGTGCAATATTGAAAACACTGGCAAGTGTGGCTGGTCTTCTTTTCTTTGTCTCAACTAAGAACTAAATATATGTATTGAAAGAAAAAAAATAGAATATTGTGCCAAAATGTTTTCCTACACAAAAACCTGCAAATTAAAATTTTCCTGCTTAAAATAATCTCAAGTCTGAGAAGGTNCACACTTTTTGTAATAGTACTCACATCATACCCCACAGAAATTAATTTCAGTTGCTTATGGTCATGATCCCATTGTAATACAATTGCACTCAAAAATGTGTTTGGAAGACNATACAACAGATATTGCTTTTGTAAAAAGATCTGAGCTTCTAGTTCTTCAAAGAAAAAATTTTATTATTATATTTTTGTACAGTGCTGAAGCACTTTTATTGTCATATATGTGACCTCAAAGTAATATTAGTCATTCTATTCGTGTCGGTGATTTTTTTCAGGATCACTGACAAGCTCTAAATAGCTCAAATTTACTCAAAAAAAAAAAAAAAAAAAAAAGCTGTTCCTTTCCCCCCCACTTATCTGTTTCTCAGGAAGACTATTAAAGCAAACATTAAATGATGTTTCAGATTTCTTATGGGATAACAACAGATAATAATCAAATATCAAGACAGAAGATTTTAAGCAGTAATTCAATGAAGAACACTGACATTTACTTCTATATTGGGACAATTATAATATTGTGATTCTCTTCTAAGCAAGATCAGTTAACTGTTTGTTATAATTGGTTAAAAAGCTTATGCCTCAGTTTTAGAGNCCCTAGAAGAGAGATTTTGAGGCCGACAGTCAAAATTTTAATTTTTTCTTTTCCTAAACCCAGCATCACATATGNTGACAGGGGATGATGGTGCTCTGAGACCTCAGGGTTTACCATGCTCCTGCACTCACAGTGACTGTGCTGGGGAACTGCAAGAATGGCAGAATATGGTGCAGGGTGGGATATTCAGTAAGAAGGATGTGCATCTTTTCTCTTAACTGGCTAGTTATAAAGGCCTTGGGTAGTCTGAACTCTTGTTTAAATCAATATGGTTTGGTTTTGAGGGTGTTTGTTTCATTTATTTGTTTGTTTGTTTTTTAATGTTAGTTGGNGTTTGTTTTGTTTTGTTCTGTTTTGTTTTTAATAATGCAAGACCTAAGGAAAACATTGCACAGTGATCTATGCCTGCAATTTATAAATTTTCTTTCCTGGTTGCTGACTTTGTATGCTGGCCTAGAAAAATGATTCATACAAGTCCTTAGTTAATAATTTTCAGCATTATTCAACTGCATATATACAAAGTAATGGCTTTGAAATTAGTTTCTTCGATAATTTTTTAAACTATGAAAAGTTTGCATATTTGTATAATTTTTTTTTGTTGTTGTTTATATTTGCAAGAATTGATGAAACTTCTCTAGGACCAAAAGCTAGATTTCATATTGTGATCTACTTAAGGTAAGGATAATACCAGAAACCCCACTGCATTTGATAAAGATTAGATTCTTGTAATNCATTTCTTATTATACTAAACAATACCTGTTCTGAAGAGGACATTAACAAAATTACAATAAAAAATTCTAAAAATTAGTTTCTTCTCATTCATTCCTGTAGAAGTCTGGCCAAATTGAAAGCATGGAACAAATAGTGCTAAATAATGCTGTAAATTTAATGTTTATTTCCTAGTGGCTAAATGGAAAACCATAAAAACATCCAAACTGTACCTAACCAGAGATTAATTTATTCAAGGTACTTGACTTCACTGGTGGCCACAAGGACAAGTCCTAAATGCAGCTCAGAAAGCGTGTGCAATATATTCCAGATCTGCTCTACTTTCAGCACAATAGATTTCCTCTTTTAAATGTAAGTTCTGTCTCTGATAATCAAATACAAGATATATTTCCAAGAACTCATCAAATTTTTCANCTCTGGCACACATAATTTTTTTTTTAACTTCAAATTTCATGGCTTCTGCGTGAAGTACTCTTGGATTTTTATTATTCTGAACCTGATGACGTGTCTTGGTGATCATNGTTATTATGTTGACTGCTTCTGTGACCTTAGGGAGTTGAGTGGTTTGTGCATAAATTTTTGTTTTGCTTTCCTCAGCTTTAAGTAGAAAGAATCTCGAGCTTTAGATGCTTTTCATTCTACCTTTCTTNCTTATTTTCTTTTTGTTTTTTTTCCTAGCTAATGACCAGGTAACATTTTTTAGCCCAGCAAAGCAAACTGTGAAGGAAGCTGATGACTCACACAGATGTTTTTCTGATGAATTCNAGCATCAAGTTTATATAACTGGAAATAAATGTTACACAGGAAGTATAAATTATTCTTCTCTATAGTTATGGCTTTCCCATGACAAATTATTCTTCCACTATAGTTATGGCTTAGGAACACTAAATATTTATTTCATCATTTCAGAAAAAACATTTTAAATATAAAAATAAGAATTAATAATGCTTTTGTGATTTTATCAGCCTGTGTATTCTTTTTTATCAAGATTCTTCCAGTCTAATCACCTCTTTTAATAAAAGTTTTGGTTGGTATTCCTCCTTGCATCTTGCTGAGTATAGCCCCCTGAGATCCTTGAAAGCTGGGGCTGATAGACAAATTAAGACCTCAGAAGTTTGTTTTAGTCTTATGGATGAACAATGTATTTTGACAGTTCAAATTCCTGGGAAAAAAATCTAACATTATACTGGGAAAATCCACAAATATTTCTGTTTCCCCCTGATCTAAAAGGAGCCCAGATTAAATATATGAAAGTATGGACATCTTGGCTGCTATACTGGCAGCCAGTGTGACACCTAAGTATGATACAAATATTGTGTTGAGACTAATTTCATTTGGTTTCAATGAAAGAGATTACTCTCCCTTCTGTGCTCTCATATTTCTGATATAGTCCCAAAATCCATCTATTAGCATAACATGTGGACACTGTATAATCAATATTGCACTGTATAGGCANTGTGACTCTTCAGCAAAACCTATAAATTACAGATTTTTTTTTTCTGGTGCTTAATTGTACACAGAACAAAAATAATACCTATATAAGGGAAAACAGTGAAAACTCTATTAATTTTTATTTCCTGGAAGAACTCATCTAGAGCTTGCTAGGAAGTCTTGTGTCCCACATATCAAATATTTAATCTGCCTGCGTAAAATGTAATTGCAGTGGACACAGTACACTGAAATTATAAATTTCATCCTGAAAAATTAGGGAGTCTTAGTATGAGCTGACTCACCAAAGAAAAAATAGTACTTCGTTTCTCTTAGCTGATTCTCTAAAAACGTTGGCAAGATTTGGTTTTGCTGTGTGAATTTTTGAATAGTTGGAACATTTGACACTAAAAACATAGAGGAGAAATTACTGCTCAGTTCTGGTTGTGTGGTTATTGACAATCCAGGCCTTGATTTCCTCCTCTGCCAGACTGGGATAGCTAATTAGGGGGAAATCACTCTCTTTGTGCTGAAGATCTCTCAATTGGGTTGGAATAATCATCTATACTTTGGAATGATCATCCATATTTCACGCCAGGTACAGAAATGTTAAAGGACCATGGGAAGNCTTCATAATGTAGTTAGTGGGTTTAGGTTTTACTGCTTTTTATTTTTCTGTTTCTGCAACCTATGCCACTTTATGTTTACATGATATTGTATTTTGTGGTAAAACTATAAGTATAGTGGCATTTGAATATTTTTTTGAAATTTAAACAACAAATGATGAGGTTTTTTAAAAAAAGAAGCACCAAAATAATTTTGTGGCATTATAACTTTCACCCGTTTTAAATACAAGGGAAGTTTTATCACTAAATATACCCAAACAGTGAGCCAGTTCCACTTGAAGATCATGCCTTGCAAGTCTCATTTTGCTCAGTGGAATAGATATCTTGAAAAACGAAGTCTTAAAATATTCAGTATGTTTCAGATCTGTCTAGGGAAAAAAAATCTTATGTCTGTCAGATAGGCACAGTTTTTGAATTGACCATAAATTTTTCACCACTTCACAGTAGAACACCCAAACTGTCTCNAGAGCTATCAAAGGCAATAGGGGAAGAACAGCTTGTGGTCTGCATTCACACTGTGCATACAGAACTGAGCAGTGCACAGCACTTTGATGGGTTTTGGTCTGTCTGTGGCATCTCCTTTGGGATTACAAAGCTGATGATATGATGTAAACTCACAGATTACCTGAGGTATGCTTTAGGAGTATGGTGCTGTAGATAATTTTCTGTATTATTTATTTGCTTTCAGGAAGTTGCCAGAGAGCATCTCAAACTGCCATCTGTGTAACAGCATGATAAATATATATAGACTGTAAATATCTCCATTATAACATACATAANTGATAGGAAATAGAAATACTCAAAGTCTTTATTGCTTCTTTGGGTTAGAAATTTCATGCTCCNTTTATATTTCTACAGAAACAAATTAATTTAAAATAAGAATGTCTGTGTGAGGTCTTTCATTTTCAGAACTGAAGGAGTGCACCTGAAACACTCACTGACAGAATAGTTTTTTATTACTTTGTCAACTGCCTGTTTCCCTGGCTTTGCAGTTATGTACAATTATATTTGGANGTATCTTCTATATAAACAGAAATCAAGCCACATGTGATGAAGAAAAACATAAGTTTACAACATTCTGTTACTCCCAAAAGGAAGAAACAGAGAAGCTGTGGTGTATATCTTATTCTTTGAAAGATTATNAAACTGCATAAACTGTTCTCTAATGGCTATGGTTTTTGCTTATATTCTCAATTGTCATTCCCACTTCAACACATAATCTTTATTTAACACTTTATTTCTTCTTCTTCTGTCATGATATTGAGTGATAACTTAACTTTGGACTCAAACATAAGTGTATCGATACTTTGCCTTTAGTTCCATTTATCATCAACATCTGTTAATATGAATACTCTTTCACTACCAGAACTCAGTATTTTGCATCNTCCTGCTTCCATCTGGTATTAAAAATATTGTTAAGATATAGGCAAATCTTTTAAAAACACATTAATACTGTCAAAGTGGATCTAGATAGAGCATGGTAGAGTTTATCTTACTTACTGTTTGCAAAATAAAATATATATTCATAGGAGTAAAGTGTTTATCAGTGGATATGTCTGANGAAAGACTGACATACAGAACTGTTATATCTGGTTCTGGAGATGTATTTTTTTACTTAAAAAATGGAAAATTGCCTAAGCAGGCTAACTTACTAAGTACTTTGGAATAAAAATTAATACTGACTTTTCTGTAATANAACAGTTTAGTGTTAATATCAATACTGTGCAAATCTTCTGTTATTGCTGTTATTGAGTTGGCAGAATCAGATGGCATCCAGATACATCTGCATCTCATAGGAATTGCTGTCACATCACAGCTATATTCATATATAAGGTAGAAAATATTAATGCCAACAGGAANATATAAATAAAACAATAAGTCAAATTATGCTTTTAATAGATCAGACAAGTCACCATTCTTCAAGAATATGTTCACATAATTCTATGAGAAAGAGGCTGTAGGGGTAAAAACATTTCAATCTCTTTTTAAAAAACCAAACTCTAAGAACTTTGAAAGATATAATTGCGTGTTTATCTTACTCATCAGACAAAACATTAAAAATAGGTAATGGAATTTGTTCACAGTTTGATAAAACATAAAAAAACCCTCCAGTATGAAGCAAAAACAACAACAGCAACAAAAAAAAGCCATTCTCCTGAAGCCTTCAGGAACTTTCAAGTCTCTTAAATCTAGAAAATGTTTCACATTGTGAGAAGGGAGAAATTCAGCAAAATTGATCTCTTTGAGAGATTTTTTGGAGAGAAGAGGGGTAGATGGGTACAAAAATCAAGGCAAGAAGAGAAGATTATTTTAAGTCAAATTTCCATGTTGAGTCTTATGTTCTCTTTGCAAAACTGAGAGTCATATGAAACACAGATATTTTACATGTATTACAGAACAAAATGTTTCAATGTGTTCAACTCATTCAAAGACTTACTCTTCAATGGTAAAAAAAAAATCTTTACCAAAAGGGAAATTTTATTTCAATACTGAGAAAAACGTCTTTCTGATTCAAAGTATTCAAATTTAAGCTAATAGCAAGAGCAAGTTATTCNCTCACTTATTCTATTGATACAATCTCAGCTCCAAGCAATGAATCAATGGTTGCTTCCAAATATTTGATGATGAGGCAGAAACCCTTGCCCTGAGAATTGGTTTGGNTGTATGCTGATCCATGTTTTAAACTTTGCTTCCATGACTGTGAGAAAAAGTTCCTCAGTTCAGTTTCAGACTGAAATGTACACATTTTAGCACAGCTCAAATTGCTTGAACACCTCAAAAGTTTAGCTTATCTGCTGTAATGATTAGCATTTTCAACATGGAGAGGAAAATGAAGGAATCCCAAAGTGCTAAGTGTGATTCCACATTTTAAGGTTGTGTTGCATGCTGCTTCCAGCCCTACTTTGTTTGGATTACCACCAAGTAATTGGATGTGCTGTAAAAGCATACTTGTGGATAAAGATACTTCACTTCAGAGCATTCATAGGTATGGTATAGGGATCACATCTGCCAGACCTAAACAAAGGATTCTAATCCTTAGGTTCTTAGTATAGATGCTCAATATTTACTTGTCTCTTTGTAAATAACAACGTGTAAAGCTCTGTTCTGAAGTGCTGTACTGCCACATTTTGACCACTCTATCTTCAATTTCTTGGAGTTTGCCTGTAATTGCAAACTCAATGGAATCCAGTACTCTGAGTATATTTTTACAAAATTAAAAAAAAATCAACCAACTAACCAACAAAACAAAAAAACCCTTTAAATGAAACATAACAAAGGAACAAGTGAAAATTAAGAACATGAGAATGAGAGCTCAGAAAANAAACAAATCCAAGAGGCAAGTATTCCCAGTTTTGTATGCAGATGTTTAGTACATGCAAAGTCTGAAGGCTGAAAATGGGATTAGGAAAAATTCTACACATTTGAAAGAATGAAAATAACTGCAGGACCAAAAATTCTTAAGGAGCTGCAAACTAAAACAGTATGTTTGGTTTTGTGTCCTATTTACAGGAGATTATGATTTAGTCTTTACAGGGATTCAGAGATTAGATCTGCTGGAATCATATATGTTTGCCATATCAGTTAATATACCTAGACATTACACTACTCAGTTTATATCTGTATAAGTCTTTGGATATTACAAAGGAGAGCTTCTGAATTTAGAATCTAATTTAGTTACTAAATATTGAAAGTTGAGGATGTCACACTGAATGTTTGCCTAAATGGANGTACATGGGGAGGAGAGGGAAATTCCAAACATTAAAGCTGTGAATGAACACACACACTGGTAATATAAAACATTAATNTAATTTAAAAGAATTATATTTAAGAAAACACTATTGGCAGTGTTATATAAAAGTATTGAGTGTAATGGCTCAGATTATTATGAAGACCAACTTCCATTTAGAGCATGCACACTCTTAAAATCTGTCAGACAAAGCAGANTGTGTTTTTGGAATTAGAGCTCAGAGCTGACAGGACATGGTGAAACCCTTAATCATTTTCTTACATAACCCAGCAGGATTATCACGTGTACAGACCATTACATTCCCTGGAATCTGGGGTCATGGCAAGGTCTAAACTGAAATGTGATTACCTAAATGTACAAGATGTACTGTAAATCCCAGTTTAAGCAGTCCCCTTGGTACAATATTGCTAGTGAAAGCTTTTGAATAGCCAGCCTGAATTACTCCATCTGATAATCAGAACTGAAACCATGAATTACTGTGTGCTTGCTTGGTGGCTGCATGATTTTCACTCTCACAAGAGCTGTTGGCTAATTATCAGAGAATATAAGTGGTTTTTTTAATCAGTTCAAACTATATTTTTGAATTCTTACAGTCAAAANGATAGCGCATTTTGAAGATGACAGGAAAAGTG
The DNA here is from genome assembly GCA_900205225.1 of Saxicola maurus maurus. Lineage (NCBI taxonomy): Eukaryota > Metazoa > Chordata > Aves > Passeriformes > Muscicapidae > Saxicola > Saxicola maurus. The sequence goes on along the minus strand of OAMK01000703.1, from coordinate 1,395,748 downwards.
TGGGGGTGAAGTAGCCTTTCACACAGACTATCATTTGGCCACATTTTCCTTGAAAAAGGAAGAAAGAAAGTGATTCAAAAATCTGTGAAGACTGTTGGGTTATCTAATGAAGAACTTCTGGCAAACCATACTTCAGCTAAGGCCTGAGATGTCCAGAGGTGAAGGAAGAAAATAAAAATTTGTGGAAGAGATGGCAGTGGGACTACCAGAGCAGACCTTGGACATTTTGTTTCACTGCCATTGAGTGGATGTGGGGTCTAAAAGACATATTGTGCTAAAACCTCTTGAAATGTCCAAAATTCTGTTTCATGCACCAGAGAGACTAATGAATGCAGTGACCATCTAAAATACAGCATAGCATATTNTCCACTGCACATTCATATGCTTTCTGTCCTCTGCAAAGCTTTCCTGTCTCACAAGTGACCAGAGAAATCAGGTATTTGTGAAGATTTGGTAGGCAGCCCTTCAGAGTGCAGTTTGTGTCTCTGATGTTACTATGAAAGAGTTTAGCTAGTACTCATGTCACAAATTCATGAGTTGTATGAGTTCCCCCCAGCCCTTTGGAGAATAGTGTGAAAAACTGTTGTATGCTTTCTTTAACAGGTAGAGTTTTACATGGAGACTTGGACTTTGAGTGAAGTACCCATGTGAACCAAGTATCTAGGACAGGGCAGGACAAAAGAGACAGATTATAATATAAACTGTAAAAGCCAAAGAAAAGGCATGGTGTCTCTGGACTACTGCAATCCTTGCATANTTTTAAATCACTACACTTCAAAGAAGAAATGTTGAAGCCAGAATATTTCTGTACTTGGCTGATCCCTGGATTTACTTAGTTTGAGTAACTGAATGCTCCCTTGGAAGTATGGAATATTGGGTGCCTCCTGCTCCTGAGTCCTGCTCTGTCTGGTCATGCTCCAGTTTCTCATCAGCAGATACTCAAACCCATAGCACCAACATGATAGATCATCTGCTTTAAACAACGTCAGAAAATGGTAGAAACATTGAAGAGTCAATGCCTCAGATATTAACAGGACTGAAGGGTAATCTGAACACTCTCTCAGGATGAGCATCAGGTACCCTGCTTCAAGTTTCTTCTTGAGCTGACATATCTCTCTCTTGATTATGATATCTGAATGCCCCAGTATGCATTTACCCAACTTAGATTTCTGGTTACACCAGCAAAAGCTATTTTGTACATGAGTCGAGCTGACTAGTGAGAATTTGTTTCTGGGCTTTATCTTTAAAGTTTTTCTTTTGCTCAGATTTAGCCCATTACTCATAATTATGCACTTCTGACTGCCTAAAATAATCTCTTCTCTCCTTGATTCTACCCCTTCAATTACTTAATCAAGTTTTGCACAGCTGTGATTTAATTAAGTTATATATTTTTTAATTTTAACTCTCTTAATATTTCTTCTTATTCTTAAGTGAATTTCTTTAGAAAAGAATAAAACTAGAAGACTAAATAGTGCCTTAAATACTTCAATATTTTGTTTTAAATTGTTTGTTTGGTTTCTGAACTCTTTCAATTGAGCCTATGCCTAGGAAGGTCTGCCTTTGCTCTACTTCTTCAACTGGGATAAAATACAAGTTCTCTGACTTGAGGAGAACAATGTTTGGTTCTGTGTGGCCCTTGCCCAGCAATTAAACTAGCCATGATATTGAATTAAGCCAGACTTTTTGCAGACTGACTTGTGGTCTCAGCCTACAAAACAATACAAAATTCACAGAGAGCCGTGCTGGGGGCTGCCTGCTGCATGCAAGACTCAATGTCATGTAGGATTTGTCAGCATNGTTTGGCCCTTGCACCCTCCAAACTCATACAGACAGACATTTGGTCTGTCTGTGGTTCATCAGCTTCCTCACAAATTTTTATCAGTTTATAATCTTAAACTGTGAACATTGTCTATACATGTTCTGCATAGCTGGAAAGAAAATATTTTTTTGTTTCAAATATGTTAGTAAATGAAGGCATGACATAAAACTGAATCAAATATAAATGTTATTCATTCAACTACTTCAAATGGAGAACAGAGATTAGAGAGAATCTTCAGGTTGGATGTATATATTTNAAAGGATAAGCTTCTGAAAACTTAAGCAGTTACTAATAACTCTGTCTTTTTCTTCCCTCATTTCATCTTCTGGCTCTATATAAACTTCCTGATTTAGTAGTCCTACAGTTAAAGACCCACTGAGGTCCACTTTCCAACAGCCAAAACCATCAGAGCAGATACCCAGAAATNATTTTTGTCTCCACTGTAATCCTGATGATTTATCTTTTTCTGGCATGGCCACAGCCCCAAGGCTGTAAATATATGAGAAAGGACAGGAGGCATGAGGAACTAGCCATTGCAGCTCAGTTGGAGGAAATTATTTGGATTGCATTTGGAAGAATCTAATATACAGCTAATAACCACCATCTTAGGCCAAGAAACCACACTAGAAATACTGCATCTCTGAGGAAAATAGTGCAGCTTTTTTCCATAATTTCTCTTCCATTTGCTAAAGAAGACTTTTTTATTTTTTTTCTGTGTAATTGTAGTATCAGTGTATAAAAATGATACTTAAAACTCACTCGGTTCTCAGTGTAAAAAAAAATGAACATAACTAAAGGAATATATAGACTCTCCCATATTTATCAATTTACTTGCTGTATTTTTCATCATCCGAGAAGAAGAGAAAAAAGAAAGGGTTTAAGTATATCCTACTAGAGACTTTTTTTTTTTTCTTCCAAAAGAAGTTGTATCTTCAAAACTTTATGTCTGGAGTGAATATCCCCTCATTTTCTTTCTGGGGACCATAAAATATTCTCCAGAAATGAATTTCAAAGACTGATTTCCCTAAGTGCTTATAGTGTCAGTATCTAACCCAAGACACTGATTTTATGTCCACAGCAGCAGTATAATAGCCTGTAAATTTACTGGATTTTAATTCAAATTCCTTTTTGCACCCCATTGTAATGGGTGAGTAATTTCTGACTCTGCATCATTCACATTAATATCAACTTGAGTGAGTAAAGCAAAATGGAGCTACAATAGCAGGGAAAAGCTTCATAAGCTTTATATGGCTTGCCTCTCCCAGGAATTGTGTGTGTATAATTTTGACTTTTGTGGAAATTATGAGAGAGATATTAATATTAAGTTACTGGGATGCTTAATATATGCATGTTAAGTTACATCAAGATGGGCAGGGCCTCACAATAGAAGAATTGACACAGTGCAAGAGAAACAGAGCCAAAGTCATGTTTTTTCTTCTTGTTCTGCAGTCTGCCTTGATGNAAGAGATGAACTGCAATTAGGATCCAAGACTAGAAGTGTTTACATTAACTAAGAACTAAGAAGCTTCTGCTGGCTTTATTGCTACCAATTAAAAAGCTAAATATCCTTTCAAACAACAATGAGAGCTCATTCATAGAATAATAATGTAAGTATATGTGAATTTCAGTGGTAGTTTTGTATAAATGATTTAGAAACTTCACATCTCTTGCATTTCTGCTAAATTTCAATGTGGTTTTTAAACTATCAATATTTAATTAAGACAGAAATCAAGACCCCTTTTGAAATGCAAGTCAAATACTTATTTGGGATCTACTCTGGAGTTGGAAAATGGATAGTAGGATTTTAAAAGTGTGTGTATCTCTCCCTTAATTTTTGAGGCTTTGGATATTTAGTTCATAAAAGCACAATTTCAAGTATCAGTTGAAAATCAACTACTGAAATATAGACTTGTTGATATTTCTTTATCCTTTGCATTTTTTTGAAGGTTATTCTCCTGCCTTTCAGAATGCCTATTCCTAAGAGTTCAAACTTCCAAAATTATCTTTAGCATCCATGTAGTTATTTTTTCAAACTTTCTGTAGTATAGATATGTTTCCAAAAAAACCCCAAAAATATTTCAAGCAAAACCTCATACATGAATTTAAGCATGAAACCTTCACTTTCAGAAAAATTCTGCAAAGGATTTCTGCTTCTGGAGTGATCTTTACTCTTAGAGTATTTCACCATAAAGACTGCTGTACTTGACATGGTTCAATGCTTGTCCAGTCAGGCTGACAATTTGTTCATTCAAACTNAGAGTTGTACTGTCTCCAAGACTTTGTGTTAACCACACTGTNGTACCTACTTTCATTTGGATTAGGACCACAGAATTTTTAATACCCAGTCCTAATGAATATTTCANTCATAGTTAGAGTTACAGTGACACAAAGTTTTGACTAATTACTATAAATAGAACTGTATGTTCATTCAGCAGTTTTTATCAAGTCTCAGGGTTTGCCAGAGGTTCAAAACTGGATCATCATCAGCAGAATTTTCTTTTAGTTTACTATGGTGAGTCATAAGCTCAAATGTAGTCTTGTGGTTTAAAATGATGGTTTCTTATTTGAATGATATGTATAGGATATANAAAATAACTTGAAAATGCCATTTTATTTACTAATTTGAAGATTGTTTGCTTATATCTACTATCTGATACAAAAATATGTTCAATTTTTTGCAAGGAATTAAACTCCAGAGGCATAGAATCTCTGCTCTGATTGAGCAGAGTTACCAAAACACTGAAAATGATGCTATTTGTGTATTTGTACTCTCGGAAAAGTGTAAAAGAGACCACAATTCACAAACAGGGATATAGCTGAACTTTCAAGAAATTGAAAAAGTTAGAATATCAAAGGAATAATAATAGATAGAGTAAGGCTCAGGGGATGCCAGAGGAGCAGCTGATGCCAAAAAGTCACTACTNTAACAGAAAGAAAATCTATATCTCTAAAGTGAAACAGTTGTGTTTTGTTTACTTGTCTTTTTTCTTTGGCCACTAAANCACAGGCATTTCTATTATAAAATGTAAGTTTTGATAATCCATAGACTAGAAAAGTTCTCAAAAAGCCACTGTTTTTGTCTTTGTACTGTTAAAATTAAGATGTTTAACCACTGATTCAACTTTTTAAAAAAATTAAAATTGTTATATAAAGTAAATTACATGGGGAGCTTATTTTCTCTGAATATTTTTTGTTGATTATAGGAATTTATAGCTCAATTAGTTACTTCAAGAAGTACCAAAAATATTACTGCTTTTCAAATAAATAAAAAAAATTACAAAGTTCCCCATATCTTGGAACTATTAATCAATNAGTATAATAGGAAGTTTTAGATTTGACAATATCTAGTATAGGGTGTTTTGCTCAGGAAAAATAATAGAATACAACTGTCATATGTAGGCTTTACATTATGTGATAGCTAGAATGATCCAAATATCTTCATTTTCTAGATGCCAATGAATTGGGAAATTTTAAAAATCTGTGATTCTTCTANGATCAGACCATGAAAATTATTTGCAATATGGGAACAGCAGAATCAGCCTGTATTTTNCCCATGTCTATTTGCAGGTGACATGTATTTCTGGTATATTTTTTGTTNTTGTTTGTTTTGTTTTGTTTGTTTCTCCTTATCTCTCTCTAGTTGTTGTCACATGGGGAGATCTAGTCATTCTGATCCTCCCTCTTTCTCCAAGTCACTTGGTTTGAATTTGTGACTTGCCAGCATTTGAGTTCCATGACTACAGCCCTCCAGTGACACAGAGTTAAAATACACTCTTATTTGCACTGCAGCTCTGTTGCCAAGAGAGCCAAAACAGAACAGACAAACCTCCCACCAATCTCCCATGTTCTGCTGTCCCTGCTGTACTATGGAGGAGCTGAACCATTAAGTTCCCCACAGAGACATGTTCAAGTGTCCAGGGCAGAAGGAATGTGTTTGGACCTCAGGTGGAAGCACTTTCTGTCTTTTCAGCTTCTGTAAGATTTTCACAGAATATCCTTAAATCCTGTATGACTTCACATTTCTCCACTGACTCTCATTCCAGCCTGAGCTTCTGATAGTGATAAACTGCAACATGGTGACCATTTTTTCCCCTCTGTCTGTTACCCATTGAAAGTTATCCAGCTGCTACCTTAAATAAATCTTTAAATATTTTTAAGGACTAAACCTATAATTTTTCATGATGACAGACAATAAATTACTCACTCATTGATCAGCTTTGACTATTGAGTGGTATTTAGGCTTAAAACTCTTTTCAGGTCCTATGTCCTGACATGGCTAAATCATTCTGATTCTTGGCCATATTTGAAATATTGCCTTTTCTTTCCCTGTGCCCAGACATAAAACNTGGCAAAGTTCACAGCTTCTTTTGTCTTGGTCCTTTACTCTGGGGAAGGCAAATGCAAGTATTCTGTGCTCTGCTGTGCTGCACAAAAGATAAGATGCTTTTAATCACCTTCAGACAAAATAGGGACAAGCTTCATACTAGGAGCACTCTTTCTCTTCTTATCAGTCTACTTTCCCCCAGGTGTTAGTTTTTCAGAGTCATCTCTGTTCTTTTTTGCAAATAACTCATCATTCCTGGGAGTACTCCCTGCAAACATCTGTAATGATTCCTCATTATCTTTTGTTAGGTCCAGGTCTGCTGGAGTGCTTGTGAAAGGCATCCTGAACAGGGATGTGTTGAGTCTACTATCTGTAAAACTGAAATATGTGATTTCCTTGCTGCCAGTACTTTCTGATTAGACTACATTTACCTTTTCTCTCTCATTTCACACTTGAATTATCATTTTACTGGAAGGAGACACATGATTATTTCTTTTTTCCACTGGAGTGTGACTCTGTTCCCTACACATTATGCTTAACATAATTATTATGGACAAGAATTAGCACCCTGTTGAGCTTAAAATGCCTTTAGATGAATGAGATTGCTTCCACTGGTAAAGAAATACTTTTTTATTGCACAGCTCTGTGTAAGAACCTTGTAAAAGACATAGTCATCTAGGGAATGAGAGGCATGTATGGCGTTCCACAGTAGCCTTAAATTGAACTAGCAATGTGTGCCAGGCCACTCAGTTAATATGTTGGCTTCTGAGGGCTGCACAGCTCCTTTTGGAGCACAGAGCCACAGACAGGCAGGTCCCTTCAGCTCCAGCATCATCTGCAGTCCTTTTGGAAGCATCTGTCTGAGAGCAGAGTAGCACCGAGCTGTGATACCACATAACTGGTGCCACAGAGAGAACCTTCTGGTCTCTTGGCACTGTGAGATCTTATTAACTAATTCTATCATCTCACAGCAGCTGCCTGTTGTGGCACTCGCTGGAAGTCTTTTTAACCATGCACATTCTTTTATCTTACAGCTGAGACTGACAGAAGTAGGTGTCCTATTTTTCTTGGGGTTTTTCAAAAGAATTTTTTTCTTTTTAATGCTTAGGAACTGTCTGGTCCCCACATTCTTCATCTATTTATCCCCTGGGAAACAAATTTTATATGAAAAGAATTTTACATTTTTTTGAAATTAGGGAAAATCTAGTGCTTTCACTGTCAAAGGTTTTTTTTTCTGTTTGTGTTATTTCCTCTGGCTCTGAGCTCTGGGTTGAAGAATAGAGATTTTTCTCCATTTTCAATCTTTTTCAGAAGCAGTGTTTTTAATTGAGAATATTTCTTATCTCTACTCTTTTGCCAAAACCTTCCTTATATTTTATTTATTTACAGTGTTTCTGAGTATAAAGTCTCTGAGTTGAATAAGAGTTTTTCTCCATCTTCCTTACACTGCTTTTTAAACTTAATGCATTGTAACCCTGGGTTTCATGTTTTGGGGTTTTTTTTGTAAATTTATCCTTTTTTTTTAAATCTATTTTTTTAAAAATAAAATTCATATACTTTTTTTTTTTGTATTCATTATCATGGTTTCCAGTAACACAAAAAACAGAATTATAAGTTTTCTTAAGAAAACAATTATTTCTCAAGCAGTCCAGAAAGAAGTTGGGAAAGAGTTTGGATGGCAGGAGTTGATATTATTAAGTAAGGTGCAAAGCTAAATACTAAACAGAGAAAAAAAGCAAGGCAGAAAATACCAAGTGCTCAAACTGGAATCCAGAAGACATAAGTGAAGTAAAGAAGTAAGGCAAAGCAGTCCCCCACTCAGGACACAGTACCATGGCAAAGCATGTTTGACTCCCTGGTAGTTTTCCTTTTAGAGATTCACAGATCATTTTGTAAAAATGAACATATTTGTGAATCACCCTTGAATTTTGTTGTGGAAGTAGTGTGTGTGTGTGCATTAGTACCAAAGTCATCTCTCAGATGTTCAGGCTGCCTGGGGTCTGCACAGTGCCTGTGCCATCAAGAAATGGGTCTGGGCATGGTGGAGAGCAGCCTCCTGCTCTCTCCTCTTTGCTCCAGGATGAAGAACAGGACACACAGGAGCAGTTTGTGCTGTGTCTGTACTTCAAAAAGGAGCTGTGAGTGGGACTTGAGGGTGGTGAGGGCGCTGGGTGTTCCTTGGCTAGGCCAACACCTATTTCCAACTCCCAATCACCACTGGTAGCATTTAAAAATACTTTCTTTAAATACTTTAAATACGTTTTGGCCTATGGTTTCCTGGGAGATTGGGAATTGCTTGTAAATACCCTGTTAATATCATCCTTCAAACTATCTTTGATGGAGTACCTATGAAAATTTGATGACAGAAATCATGGAGAGCACACGTCACAGTGTATTTTACCTACTCTTTCCATCTTTCAGTTGCACTGGTGCCATTGATGCTTTGGGGTTGGGGCTGCCTTTCTGTTTTAGACATTGGAAACATGTATAGTAATGATGGTCTTGTTTTCAGAAATATGCATTCAGAAAGTTTAGCTATTTAAAAATGCCAACAGTCTAATACTAACAGNCAGAGGGCATTTGCTTCTTCCAGGAAATAATAACACACTGGTAAGCCTTGCTCCTTTTGATACAAGCACAAGATTTTACATAATTTGTTCTATCAGTGAACTAAATGTTTCCCTCCTCTCATTTTCATATAAGAATGTGTGTAGATAANTGCACAATAAAATATGGTAAGATTATGTATTTTGGTAATAATTGAACTNGTTTTTAAAGTCTATAAGTAGTGTCTGTGTCATACTGAGCACAGGACTTTTTGCAGTGAAGAGATGTAGAAAATTCATAAAAGCAGACATTACAATGAAGAAAACACAGAACAGTGACATTTGGATGACCTTAAATTGTCAGTCAGGGAAGAAGCTGGATTTAAATGACATTGTTTATTTGCAACATGGCTAATACATGTTAGTGAGGGCTGGCCCAGCAAGTCAGTCTGGCTTACACTAGCAATCATAGCTAAATAAAAATGTGATTAAAAGATGTGAAATATGAAAACAGAAAAAGTGAAAATGTCACAAAATTCTACAGGGATCCTGACCTCTATTGTGAATCATCTAAATAAAGTAGAAAACCAAACTGACTTAGTACTCTAAGAAGCCTTATTCCATGTTCAGAAGCATGCTCTAATTTAGCTTCAGTTTTACTGCATACAGGTTTCATGTGCAGATCTTCAGCTCATATTTATTATTTATGTATGCTTACCCCTGAGCAGTGAAAAATTGCAAAACCAGTGATTTATCCTAGATTTTCCATAGAAAGCTCTCTTTCTCTCTCAATCAATAACTGGTTTATTGCACAAATGAATCCCTTGAAGAACTGGTATTCTTCAAAATATAAATTAAGACATGTGTCCCCTCATCCTGTTCCACCCTCCCATTTCCCCTCCCTCCCCAAAAAAAATTCAAAGCAAAGCAAAGAAACAAACAAAANCNNNAAANCNNNANCNANCNAACCAACCAACCAAAACACAAAAAGAGACTTTATGAATAATTTCTGTTGTTGAAANTCTTGGGCTTGGTCAAACACTTTTACATATTTGTTAAAAGTTNGGGTATTTTTTCAGTGTTTAGATGTCTAATTTGATATATAATACAGTTTGCCTGTCCTCCCTTGTTTTGATTTTTTTTTACTTTCTTACAAATAAGTAAGACACATACATATGGAACTGTGCACANNAGNTCCAGCAATATTTTAAATCTTATTCTGACAAGGTAATAGGGGTGGATAAATTGGAGCAGATAAATGCTGATAAATCTGTAGCTGAACACCTTATCCAATGTTCAAACACCCATTTTTCTAGATTCCATTTTATTCCTTAGAAGCACCACTTCTTTTTATGCCAAAACTCAATGTGAGATTATTTTATTATACTCTCTGCTGATTTTGGCTGGTGTTGAATTAACTTTTGCAGTGGCTAGTCTGGACTTGTGTCCTGGATTTGTGCTGAACACAGGGTTGATAATGCATAATAATTGATAATATTTGATATTATCAACATGGTAGTTGATAATATTTGTTATTGCTGAGCAGGGCTTGCACAGAGCCAAGGCCTTTGTGCTGTTCATGCTGCTGGTGAGGAAGTTGGGGGTGCCTGGGTGGTTGGGAGGAGACACAGCTGGGACAGGTGACCCCAACTGACCCAAGGGATATTCCAGACCATCTGACATCCTGCTCTGTACATAAAGTGGGGGGAAGAAGGAGGAAGGTGGAGGGATTTGTAGGGATGGTGCTTGCCTTCCCAAGTCACCACTGCACATGATGGTGCCCTGCTCTCCTGGAGATGGCCAAACCCCTGGGAAGCAGGGAATTATTTCTTTGCCTTGCTTTAAGCAGAGATTTTGCTTTCTCTTTTAAACTGTTCCTGTCTCAACTCAGGAGTTTTACTTTGATTCTGCTCCCCATTCCATTGGGTGGGAAGAGGAAGGTTGGGTAAGCGTCTGCATGGTGCTTGATTTCCAGCTGGGCTTAAACTTCAGCAGCTGGAAAGCAGCTCCTTCCTAAGTGAACCAGTTCTAAGTATTTTCCTGTGAAGATGCTAAGTATTTAGTGGAAATTTTTTAGGCTTTTTGTAATATCCACCAAACCATTAACAGTTGATGTTCCTTTTTGTCCTTGACTACTACTTGGTGGAGCCAGCTTCCCCAGAAATATTTTATGACCAGCTGGCATTTCTGGGATTTCTACCATGTGCATGATGCAGACCTAGCTGATACTTTTTTTAAATCTAACCTATGTGCCTTTTCTATTCCCTATGCATTCGTCTGTTTGTTGCTCTACTTCAACTCCTTTCCTGGCTCTGATCCTTTTTTCTGAACTCTGATGTGATATTTGACTCCCAGGGTGAATTGGCCTGGTAGCAGGCTATTAATTTTGAATGTGGACTTGCTGTGGCTTGAACCCAATGATTTCCTTTCCCATCCCCTTAGATTACTGTTTTTCTTTTGATTGTTATCAATCAATGTATTCTGGTGTGCTGTTGTACCCTGAGCTAACTAATTTCTAGAAATGATGGCCCATGGCCTGGGTGGGATTCCCCAGTGAGCATTTTTCCTTAAATTTAAGCAAGAATTAGCTGTCAGATGTTAACTCATAAAAACTAAAGAAAATGGACTGCATGCAGGAGAACATCTGTTCTAAGAAAAGTGGCTTAAAACTATCATACAGCACAGTAGGAAGAACATCTGTTCATTGCTCAACAGAATCTAATAATAAATGTGAAAACAGAATAGAGCAAGAAGTAGAGAAAGACCCTGATGTGTGCCAGATGCCAGTCAAAGAACTTTAGGATGACACATCTCTTGTTACCTCCCTATAGTCTGGAGTACATGGTGTCAGAGGTGGGCATCACTGTGAGGACAGCAGAATCAAGAGGCAGTTTACTGCTTAATTTTTAGAGTACAGGAAAAACACTGCATTGGCTTTTGGAGTAAGGAATTGTTTCAACAACAGCAGCAGCAACAACAGCAATGACAACAACAAAGCCATTTATGCAGCAGCACATCCAGGAAAGAGATATCAAAACTGTTTTATCTTCAGTAAGAATCAAGTGTCTTATTGTTAATCTTAACAGTCCAAAGCACTTGAGAAATAGGATATGTTCAAGAACCAGTTTTGTTGCAGTGGCAACATTCCCTAAAAGCTGTTATTTATTTTATACAATAAATGTCCCCCAATGTCATATAATGACACTAATGATGGCTGCAAGTAAAATGTAGCTTTAGATGAGCACATCAGAAAGTAAACTTACAAAAACATATTCAAACTATAAATAAGACTAAGAAAATTCTTTTTTTTCTTCACATATATATTAACAGTAATGCTAATNGTATGTCTATTATCCAGTCCTTTAGCCAATCTAGTTTATGTCAGTGTAAAACAAGTGCCCATTTTGCCATATGGGACTTCTCTTCCACCAAAATTTGGCAAAACAAAGATTGGGTTAGAAAAAAGAAAGGAAGGATTTATTATGGTTTTAGACGTAGACCAAATCAAGTAAAGGAGCAACCTTGTCTCTTTTGTGAATTTTATGTGTAATCCTTTATTACCTTATTTCTGTATTAAATATGGGGTTCTATAGAACTATTTCAGTTTATAAAATGCATTCCTTCCATTTTTTAAATTTATTCTTTTGTTCATTTCTGGGTGTCAGTATAGATGTCTTCATCAGCTGGAAAATACTATCTAAGGCAGTGGACAGAACCTTTTCATTTGAAATGCTGACTTTATTCATCTTTGCCATCTGCATGCGATTAAAAAATTTTTGAATATCTTATTGAACATCATATTTAGGTCACTCTCAGTATACAGAGCAGAGGAATCAGCACTTTTCTTTTATATAATTATGCAGTGAGATTTGGACATTATTGAATAAAGCTTCAAAACTTAATTCAATAATATTTAATTGTATGATAGTGCCTGTCCTATAAAAGCAACACTTTATCAGTCTCTGTTTGTTATTTTTGTTCCATCATCTGGGAGATGTAATGAGGTAAGTCAGGTCCAGGCTTGTCTTTTGTGGCCTTTTCCCTTGCTGAGAAGCCCAAACAAAGCTGGGGCAGTCTGGATGAAGAGACCTGAGAGTCACCAAAGCCAATAAAGATTTTGGAACCATTGGAGTCAATATGCTGGACCTTTACCTAGAACTGTCTCATAATAACATTTTTAAAACTTAAATAAAATAGGTCATTGAGATTTTATTAGTTATTTTAAGCTAGTTAAATTATTGCCTTCTGAGCCATCGCTAACATTGTGCTCAGTTAGGTGTTGTGCAGATCCAAACAAATTACTTCTTTTTCCACCACCGGATTTTTGAAAAATAGCTGTTTTTGGCAAAGTCTTCTGGGGTAGTTTTCTTTTGTCTCTGGTATAGCCATGATGTTTTAATCTACACAGCCATAATACCAGAAATGAAGAAGAAAACCAATGTAGAGTAGTGTAAAGTGTACCTAGAATTTTTTAAGCTTTTAAAAGAAGGGATAATAAAGATGATTATTTGGGAAAGGAATCTAAAAATTTAAAAATAAAGCCTATGAAAATAAAAAAAAAAACCTGAGAAGTTAGAGTGGGGTTTCTTACATGTCTGAGAAAATACTTTTTTTTTAAAATACAATAGACAATTATCTGGGTACCCTAGCTTTTGCCTCGGTGTAGTGAGATGGAATAGACAATCTTACACAATTGTTCACTTCCCAGCTCTATATTCCTGTGAGTTATTAACTATATTGCATCTATATTCTTGATTGCTGGTCTCCTACAAGTATTCAATATTCTTATATCATAAAGAAAGCTTGTTAAAGGTTTTTAAAAAATTTTAAGTTACATTATTTTTTACACATATGGAAAAAAGTTATACCTGGGGTAATGATTTCTTATTGTTTTAAGCAATCTTATTGTGTTTTCTCCAGGAATGTGTAAGACTGAGGGATGATAACAGTTTTGTACTAAGTTTAAAATGTTGTATAACCAAAACCAGAGTGTATGACAGGCACCAAAGGAGGTGTGGTCTCTGTTAGACTGCATGTGATATAGATCAAATTTACTATCAAGTACACTATAATCGTGGATTGTTTTTCTAGGTATGAGGTTTTTCATCTAAAGAAGTAATAAATAAAGTAGACAACAAGTTCAAATAATGTGCAGAGTAATGAACTTGGTTATTAAGGGTGCATCACAGGAATTGGATCTGTGCACTACATATTGACATATTGCTAAGGAGTGATGCTGAGGTTTTCACTTTCTGTCCTCAAAGAAGTAGCATTCAGCACAAGGGGTCAATTCCTCATCACCTCAAATTCCAGTAGATCTATGTGAAGCTTAGATTTCTAATTAAAAAACAACGAGAATATTCTTAGTCAGGTTGTCTTTGGATAAATTTTGAGAGTTAGCATATAGAGATTTTTCATCCTTTTGGGAAGTCACTACCCTCAACTCCTACTGAAAAATCAAAAATTGCACTGACAGTATTAAGCAATTTCTCTTTATGTCACTTCTTTTCTATTTTATAAAGGAGTCCTCTTTTGTTTACTGTTGTTTCACATAAATGTTTTTGAATATTTTCTATCTCTACACATGCAACAAAACCTTCTTATTTTGTAGTGAGTAAGGCTGCCTTTGAGAAACACAGAACATTTTTGTCTTGAAATTGCTATTATATTGGAGAAGGTTTAGCTTTAATTCACTAGCAGCATTTCAATCAGAAATATCAAAGTGAAAATCACTCCTGATAAAAAAAAGTGTATTTTATTTTTCTAATATAAATTAGAATGTTTAAAAAACCTCAGATATGCATCTTTTATTCAGGGAATTATTTAAAGACTGAGAGTAATGAAAAGTGTAATTACAATAAAAAATACATCTTTTCCCCTCATGTATTCTTTTCTAATACAACCCAAATGTAATTTCACATTTAGAAAACACCAAANACTCCCATAATAAGCAAGTCAATGCTTCTAAGTAAATATTGGAATTTGATGTGAGTTGCTATAAAGCTNAGAAATCTAATGAATTTTATGAAAATGAAGGCATTTCTGAAGTATTAGTGGGAAGGAAGAACGTGATAAATCCTTTTTCCTCAAGAGATAAGCATTTGATATGCTTGGTTATACAAGCAGGGATTTCAGGTCTTAACTGGAGATTTGTACTAATTACACTGAATTACTCTGTAAAACAGAAGAGAAAGCATTATCTGAACAAATTAGGGAAATCTCTCAAGAGACAACAGTGTTAAGAAGTCTTTCACTGTGGGTGAGTTTTTGGTTTTNTTCTTTTCATTCAGCCTTTTACATAACTCACAAAAAAAAATGTATAAAACCCAAAGAGCTTTAAGAAAATCTGTGCACAGGCCAGGTGTTAACACAAGTTTTATAACATCAAACATAACAGGAAAAATTTACATAAAAATTGATGTGAAATTTGTAGCTNACGCCCAAGTTGTCACGTCTGTGCTTTACTCATTGTTGATATGTTTCAAAACTCAACAAANAGTACTTTAAAGCTTTTCCCAAGATAAGATTAGTAAAGTTGGATGCATTTTGAGATTAAGAGAATTTTAGGTTTCTGTTTGAATACTGTTTGCAGCAAAACAGGGAAGCAGATACATTTTCAAGCAATGTATCTCTCCATTCTAAAGTTTACTTACTGCACTAATATATTGCAGAAGATACTACACCTGTTAAAATTACATACATAGTACTTTGATGACTCCAGGTAATTTTAGGACTGGGGGAATTAAATGGGCCATAGACAGATTAAGTTCTGTTCCAAACACACATAATATAGGGGTACATAAATAAATAGCCTCTCTCAAAGAATTCTCCTCTCATCACACCACCATTTAACAGTGGTTTTAGTGGTTTTAATTTTCTCTGTTTGCCTCACAGTTGCAAACACACCCTGTCATTGTTTAAAACAGTGTGACTTAAACATCAGTATGAAAAATACTGACATTTGAACATATCTATATTATCATGTGCTATCAAGGTATTAAAACTGGGAATTTATAACTCAGTTTTAAACAGGAGACCATACTGAAATTTATAACCTTGGTGCTATTCCTTTTGATAAAATGGAACCAAATTGGTTCAAAACAAATCTGAATCTGAATCTGAATTAAGACATGCATTTCCTTTGTCCTAAATTTATGGAAGCCAATCACCTTAGACTCAATACAATTTGGAAGGGCACCTGAGTGAATCACTGGTAAGTGCTTTGGTGTTGTTCCAAGTGCCAACAGCAGACAGTAAAAGGTGCTATAACTTTTCTCAGAAAAGNACTGCTCAGTGGAGCTGTTGTGCTTGCAACACATCCCTTACTGCAAGGCTGCTTATCAGCTTATCAAGGCTGCTTAGTTCAGCACCAGCTTCTAAGTGACAATAAGGATCCCCAAATTCCCACCTGTGTGTCTGGATATAAAGTGTGTATAAGTTNGTCAGAAATTAAGAGAGACAACTTTCACCTTTCACAAACTGTAGAGTAAACGTATATTCAACAACCCTTCTTTTGATGTACTTTATTAACCTTACCTTGAAAATAACTGTAATGTGTCTCTGTCAGGAACATGGACTTTTGGAAATTTATTTCCNTATAATTCCCTGGACATGCTTCCTGTTTATACATTTTTATGTTTCCTACTCCTCGCATGTGGCCCACGTGTCTGGATGTTCTTATGCAGCTGAAAAATGGAAGAATAAGGGCTAAGAACATCTGACAGAAGAAAGGCAAAGCATCTTGCTTGCCTGGATACCAGCTGAGGATTATAGTGTTGCTCCTCTAATGAATTTGTCTGTTGAAGTCTGTGGCAGCAAGGAAGGAAAAGCATGAAAGGAACGAAGCTTGTGGCACAGACTTCACTTTCAGTAATTGGTGCTGAAGGGAAGCCTAGAGGGAAAACTCTTGAACTCTGAGGTAGAAATAGGTCTTCTCTAAGAAGCTTCTTTAAGACTAGCCAGCTGGATTGCAAAGAGGTGGAGACAAGAACCTGCAGGGGTGTTAGAGAAATTTCTTTGGATATATTGCAGAAAGAGAAGTTTTTATGTTGAATCTGAGAGAGCTGAAAATAAAACTGGAAACTGGGAAAGCATGATTGTCAGTTGGCAGTGTAAAAGCTGCTTTAATTAGTATACAGTATCTATGTGTTGTGTAGGTTTCACATTAAGGGTTGAATTTCAAAGACAAAAGACAGTGTTTGTCTAGTGTTTAGATCTCTGTCCAGTAAAGGCCTAATTTTCTCTTCCAGGAGTATGAATTTTTTTTTGAGCTGTTTTTCACTGACACAAAAATACTCCATAATGCATTGGTAATGAAGAAATGTGGTAATGAAGAAACGTTGTTGCTTTTTTTTTTTTTTTCCGAAAGTAATTTGTGCCACAGGTGAACATATGGAAATGACTTATTTTGAGAGTGTCTAACTGCACTCCTAAATGACATATATATTTTCTCAGGTTAATTAACATTTTCTGCACAGTATATGTGAAGCATCCAAGCATGATGATCTCACTTAT
This sequence comes from Saxicola maurus maurus, assembly GCA_900205225.1. Lineage (NCBI taxonomy): Eukaryota > Metazoa > Chordata > Aves > Passeriformes > Muscicapidae > Saxicola > Saxicola maurus. Next base: position 1,378,545 of record OAMK01000703.1, on the reverse strand, counting down.
TTACTGTGCCCAAAGCATATGACAAGGCAATTGTTTATTAACCAGCCCAGCACAACATCACNCCTTTCACTATTGTTTTCCTGAAGAGAAGTTTACTCTGTATNATGTATAGTCTTCAGTTTTCATTGCTTCCTCTTTCCACCCTATTTATTCTCTGGATTATAANCAAGTGGGACCAACTGATCTTCACCCTGAGTTATTGTTTTGAACCCAGGAGTCTGACCAAGTCTGTCTCATTGTCTGTGTTCCAGTTCTGTTCTGTTATTTGAGAGAAAACAAATTGCTATTGTGACATTTTCTTACAAATACAGTTCCTCACAACCAGTGAACCAGCCACTGAATCTCTTAAAGCAAGACAATGTTTCTTAAATGTGAAGAGTAAAAATAAAATGTTGTTAGCCTTGTTCAAGTAGCCAAGGCTCATTTTACTCCCCATTATCACTCTTCAGTTTCTTCTTTATGGATGAACCTTGTTTCAGACGAGGGATGAGGGTAATGCCATGCCCCATTATCTTTGCTAGCTTGTGTTGTGGGAGCAGAATCATGTAGCTATTCTTGTTCTTTGTCCCCTTTTGTTGGCTTATGCTTAAAGAATTATTAACTATGCCTCTCAATAACTACATGCAAAGCTTGCTCANGGATGCAAAAAATTGAGGTTTTTTGTTTTCTTCTCTGTTTTTAGTCTCAGATTCTAGTATTATACATAATATGATAAATGCAGCAAGCTATTAAATTTTGGTGTACAGAACTACTAAAAAGTCTACTTTTGTTCACAATTATCCTCAAATGATTTGTACTTCATGTGATTAGTGATAATCAGACCTGTTCTATGCTTAAAAGGAGAGTACATAAGAAGCTGATCTTTTCATAACAGGTATGTCTGTATCCATGTTTGGAGACATGCAAGAGTACCATCTGTCCTAAAGAAAATAAATGATAGTTTTTTTGTGCTTTTCTAACCTTTGGAGCTGATTGAGAAACAAATAATCTGGTCTTTTTCTTTTTTTTCCCACTGTTCTCATTGTTCCAGTATGCATTGGGAACATAAGGAAGATTCATGTAAATGAGATGAAGTTGACTGAAAGGCATTGCTGTGAGAAAAATCTATCACTCTCTGAGAAGAGATGTCATTAATTTTCTGCATGTGGTCCTTGGCATTTTAGAACAAACATATTAATGGGAAAAATACCTTGTTTTGACTCAATCTATGGTGCACAAGGCAGTTGTAGTAGTGACACTGAAGACACTTTCCTTCCAAAGAAGTCGGAGACAAAACAACAATTCCCAAGAGTTTTTATTGACTTTTAAAACCTTGATAGAAAAGTTATTTGGCCTCTCTAATGTCATGGTGACTTNCCAGAGAACAGACACAGGCAAAAGAATGATAATAACAATACTAGTAAAGTCANTGATCTCTTCCAAACACAGATATAGAACTCTCAACTACCATATTCAGGTTTCCCCACTTCTGTGAGGAGCAGCAACATGAAAGTATACCCTTCTTTGTTTGGAATATAAAGACATGTAAGCCTCTTCATATAAGTTGGCAATGTACACCATTATTGCTACTACACTAGAAATAAAAGAATAATTGAAGCTTATAATATAATCAGAGATTTTTTTCCTTACTAGCAGATATCTTTATTAGTTATTAAGATAAAGGGAGAGGATGAATTATTTTCAATTAAGAAAATCAGAGTTAACTTTTCTTGGATTCTCACATAAATTATTTTAATGATTACTTTCTAGACAATATCTAGATAAGATGATTTACAAAACAACTTAAAATGTGTCATTAATTATGCTGTAGAGTATATGGATGAATAAACATGGGGATGATATATCAAAAAGGGCAGTTCAGCAATTTCTGTGTCTTGGGGAATCCAGCATTAATCCATCATCCCATGGGTAAGGGACAGTGGTAACTAAGGATGGAAAAATTCAAAAGCAGCAAGCACAGATGGCCAAGAACATGCCCAGTTGNTATATACCAGAGCCAGAGGGCAGCCAAAGGGACACAGTGCACTTCCCACGCTGATTCTCTCCCTGCTGCTGCACACAGGAACCTTGTCCCTTGGCTGTATCCACTGGGCACTCTCAGCTCTGTCTGCCTTGTCAGAGCCCCAGTGTTCTTGATAGCTCTTCTCCTGCACTGAACAGGTTGGCCCTGCCTGTGGGCAGTGAGTCATGTCAGGGTATGGTACACTGCACTGCAAAACTCTGAAGCAGGGAGGCAAACCACCAGCTGGCATTAATCAGGGACCATTAACTATAAACAAGCACTTCTCCTTTCATGGCTTCTAAATTTAGTTTCTAACAGTTACTATTTCTTCTACATTTCATTTAATTTNAGGCTATGTGCAGGTAAGCACTGAGGACTATGGTTTTCCTGGATTTAGAAATACAGTTTCAAAGTATTTCCTATATATTTTCTACAGTTTAGTGATGGCATTTAGATATTAGTAACACTACTATAAAATATGAAACAATAACTCTCCAACTCACAGCTTAGTAGCAAAATATCTTGTTTTGTATTATTATGCTTCTTGTACTGTGAACATTTTGTTGAAGTCCTGCTGTTGAATAGCTTGTAGCTATTTGGAGTCCTGTTAACTCTCTCCCACACATCTGCATTGCCAGACAAGCCATATTAAGAGTATGGATACCTGTTGTTTGGGAAATATCCCCTACAATTCACTGGATTTTTGTTGTTGTTGTGGTAATTGTCAGGTTTGGCCCAACTGAGTAAGTCTTTTGACCAATCTTGACACTAAATCACTCTTACCTAGGACCTATTTCCAACCTGCAGCTGCAAATATTTTGCTCATCTGTTNCTTTTGCTACAGGATGAACAGATTTATGTCCTAGCTACTCTAGGTGTCATTTCTCCTTCATCCTAAAGAGCTTGAAATGGCAGCATTGCTAATTTCCAATGTATTTAGTTTTAGTCTGACAGCAGGAAGAAATGAGAACCCGTAAAAGACAGGCTAAGGATAGTCACTGCATATTCCTGGGATTATTAACTAAATTCTTTTGAGATATGTTTTTCCAATGGTTATTTTTGCTGCTTGGGAAGACAATTAGTATAAGCACAAATCTTATTTTGTTCTACACTCTCTTGTTAATACTAGTTAATAATTACTAGGAGGCAAGTATCATTATTTCTTGGAAAGTCAAGTTCTGAGATGTTATTAAGTCCTCCTTACACGAGTCACTCTGATCCCCTTAGTATGATGTGAATTTTCTAATTCACCACAGACCTTTTCCACTCATATTCATCAAAGCAAAGGTNCTTCTAATGTGTTTCAGATCTCTCTAAGATGGCTTTATATTGACAGAAGATTACCTACATGCTTTTTTTTATTTTTTTTTTTTGGAAAAAGATCTGCAGTAGTCAAAAAATAGGAGTTTAATTTTGGGATGTCTTTCTTGATAGCTACAGATCTGCAAACTTTAGTTTAAACCAAAATCAGTGGGAAAACAAGGGTATTGTTTGGGGGGGAACTGTTCATTGAAAGTAAATGACAAGACTTGAACAAAAATGTACATATTTTTATAAAGAAAGCTGGCATTACTAACACAATATTCATCCAGTCTCCTCTGCTGGCTTTGCAGTATATTCTGGTGCACTAATGGATAGCAATTTAAAGCTAGCTCACAAATCTCTACATAAGCTGCAATGTGTGCTGTCTGCAGCATAGACATGCTCTGAGAAGCTTTTAAAATCCTGTAGATAGTTAAACTACAAGCTGCCTTGTAGTAAATCTAGACATTTTTCTATATGTTGAACTCAATAAGGGCCAGTAAACCAATTTAGGCATCTCATTTATGGTTAAAGGCTTAGATCTTGAGTTAAGCTGCAATTATTTATATAGTGNCTTTATGTTTATTATTGAGTTTTATTTCAGGATATTACAATGCAACAGGTTTCTTCTACTCTTTTAAAAAATAACACATATCAGAACCTGCAGGAGAGCATAAGGTGCAAGGTTTTATTTGTGTGTTTATTTTACTGAACAATACACACTAATGTTTCTTTAGAAAAGACATCATGAGTTCTACAGAGGACTGTATTATCTTTGGTTTCATTGCTTTTATTCTACCACAATAGCTGGTTCCTGGGCAGAAACAAAAAACATAATTTTAGTAGCAAATATCCCCCACTAAAAATTTTCATTCTTGTTTTCCTGGTTTTGCTTGCTCTTAGCTGGAACTTTGACCCAATTATTGCTACATTGTTTTGTTAATGGAGCACTAAATTTGCTTATATAAACTAAAGTTTCCCAGCTGACAACAACCCTTGAACAAGAGAATTTGTATGGTCTGTAAAGTAGACAAAGATGTCACTATACCCAAGACCAAGTAATCTCATTCTCTGTGTAATAAGAACATTTTGTCATTGCAAGGGTGGGGGTAGCTAATAGGTTTATGGGGTGAAACAGCAACATCTAAGGCACTTGTTAAATTCCAAGAGTTACTGGTCTAACCTTGCTGGAAATACATGATCCTCACTTACGAGAGTTTGAAGAAGCTAAGCCAGTTTTATGCTTAATGTTCATCAGGAGTGGCATAAATTGGACGCATGAAGTAAAATAAAATTTCACCTGTTTAAGGAAAGTAAACCAGTCTGCTTACCCATGGTCAGTCACAANACTAAACCCAGTCTCATGCTGTGTATTGAAGTCCTTTTTGTCTTTGTTAATGTTCTATTTACTCCAAGATTATCCCTTCAGCCTGGAATACACCCAGTAACACTGCTTGTGGATGTTAGGCTTGCATAAAAGACTGGATGAGAACTCTAATCTGCTAATATCTCTAATAATTAGGCAGATTCATAATTGCCAAATTTTGCCTATTTCTGTAAGTATACAGATGTACAGCCAGACNTCATTTTCACTGTCCTCAAGCTTCCTGGAAGTGAGCCAGAGCCAGTCCAGATGCTGCATAGCTCCATGTACAGGTTAGTCACCAGGGTGTATGTGCTCAGGCTAAGCACTCTCCTAGACCAGCTACAAGGCCTGAACTGAGCATTTATCTCGGAGAGTGAGCAAAGAGCCTGAAAATTTTTGCATCTACAGAGCTCTACAGAGTTGCTGTTACAGAGGAAGAAGAGAGGAAGACAGCAGCATCACTGAAGACATATTTCTTACGTGACAAAAATGGTTGACTTACCTTTTTCTGCCATAAGTGGAAAAAGAAGGGAGATGGATTCCTCCAGAGCATGACACTAATACCTTTATACTGTCTGTACTGCCATGTGGATACCTGTTATGGTATCTTTTACCATTCTATGACAGAACCNGGACACTCCACAATGGCCTCTTTTTTGCTCGTGCACCTGGCTTCCCTCTTCCTAACCTCAGAAATCAGGATGAGTGAGGTGAAACTCCAGTGTTCACTACAATGGACCAGCCAAAGACACACCTAGATTTCAGTATGAGTTAATATTTCCAGAGTCTAAGGTCTTGGCTCACCCCTGTCTCTTATACACATCTAGATGTGTATAAGAGACAGATGTAGCATTGAATTTGGACTAGAGGATCTTTTCTTCTGAGATGGAAAAGATTCATGTTGAACTGATATCCTATCATTGATGATATCCCTCAAGCCAGAAAAAGGTGGTATCTCCTGGGAATTGATTTCACATTCAGGAAATGACTGGGTGCTCTGGCTCTCCCAATATCACGGTTAAAACGTGATGGTTTGAGTTGCAAACATTTCAAANTTTTGGCACTACACATGCTCAAAAGATTTTTGTTGCAGAATGAAAGCAGATTTTTAACTCCTGAAAAGCTAAACTGTCATCTTCCAGATATGTCCAGTAGTTGTCTGTGCACTGCAAGTAGCTGGAGAATAAAGACATAACTTTAATTTAAATTATTTGAGAATTAGGTTCTATGAACGTAACATGCATAATTGGTAAGACAAAGTCATCTTTAGCAGAAGTACACTGATTTTGTGCTATAGAACAGTATGAGAAATTTGCCACATCTGTCAGGGTAAATATTCAGGATGTTATTGTAATACAGCATCTTGTAAGGAAGCTAGTGAAGAAAGTATTTACTGAGGTAAACCTGATAGAGGGATAAACGTGATTCTTAATTTGTCTAGGGGTATCTGCCCAGTTAATGAGCTACAGTTAATATCTGATTCTTTCAGAAATTTATACAGTATTCAAATATGAGAGTTTCAATGGGAGAATTTCTTAGTTCTTTCACTTCAATATACAAAATCACAGGTCTAATCTATTGCCATTCCTTCATGTCATATGATTAAATTATCAAATAGGCAGTAATTTGCATATGATAGTTATAAATAATANGAATTTTGGATTTTTTTAGATACATGTGCTGAAATACATGGAACCATATGAATTATTATGAACAAAAACCTCTACCCTAGCCAAAATTGTACACTCAGAGAGACTGTGAGATGTCCATCCTTGGAAATACTCAAAACCTGACTGCACATGGTCCTGGGGAATCTGCTCTGGCTGACCCTTCTTGAGCAGAGTAGCTGGATGAGATGGGATCCCAAGTTCCTCTCCAATGTAAACAGTTCTTTGATTCTGTGATAGCTAAAGCCTTTGCATGCAACAAACTGCTAATAAGCACTTTGATATAGGGGTGAAAGTTGAGGGTCTTTTTCTNTATCTGAGTTAACTGGAAAAAGGGGATAGAGGAGTAGTTCATTTGAAAGTAACAGTGACAAATTAAGAGAGTTCACAGAANATTAAAAATGCTGGATGATGGAATTCTGAATTGAAGTTGAAATCTTTCCTTATTATTTATCTAACAAATAGAATGAAACCTAACATACCACTTAATGAAAATAACAGATGGCAAAGAGACAAACTGTTAGTACTGCTGCATAACTATTGGTTTAAAAAGCCCCAACAACTCTGGAAAAAACCACAAACACAAACTTTAGCGGCCAAAAAATAATTGTGATGATTTAAGAGCTCTTAATTTTATCAAATTTTATCAAACTTATGTCAGAAAAAATTATTTGAACAGGCAGTACTTAAATGTCTACATCACATATAATACGGGAATTGCCTTNGAATAGAACAAGGAGGGGGAGGGAATGAAGATCCAACTATTTTCTCTGTCAGAAGAGATCTGAAGCCAACATCTCCTTCTGATATAACAGTCTGATCACATGGGAGGTCTAATATACAAAAATTAAAACACTTATGTAGTCTTTTTTGTGAGGTGCAGTGTATGGTCCTTGAAGTAAATGGCACAGACCCATCTGCCTCTGCATATCTAGTCTGCAGGGAATGGAGCCAGAATGATTTATCTGATTTCTCAAGAAGCACATGAAAGACTGGGAACAAATTTTTTGATCCATACTAAAATCCAGTCAGAAAGTGAGATATGTATGCAGTGTTAACAATTATGAGACCGGTCCTGGAAGTCAAACAGTAAATGGATATATCTGAGTATGTCAGTTTACACAGACTTGTGGTGTCTGCTGTGTTGGTGTTTTCCTGTTTTGCAGCAATGTACAGCCAGAAAGGAGACCTAGCTGCTGCCTACAAAGTCATTATCCATGTCCTGATAATTAAATATTTGATATAAATCAGCATGATGCCACTTTCAAATATCCCATGGATCAGGGATTAAGATTTCTGTGTGAAGAGGTAGACATCTGCTAGGATTTAAATATTTAATCAAATAGGCTTACATTTTTGTCTCTTATCTTTACAGATCTCAGGATACCTCTAATGAATTTTCCAAATCCTGCTGAGTGCTCCAAGTCCTTCAGGCAGAGGACTTCCACTGCACCATAACCTCACTCATTTATTTCTTGAAGTATGATATCAAGAAAACTTAACTGGAATTAACGTAGAAGAGCTTTTCTCAAGGACTTTTCTTACTAGTTGTTAACAGTGACATTGTGAAATGGAGTACAATTTTTCTGTTCTCAAAGTAAAACCAAACATGAGTGCAAGCAAAAACCTTGAAACTGGAATGTTCATATTGAGATGTATTAAAGTCCTCTTACCCAGGATGGTGTAATAGCTTCCTTAAACACCTGTATGCATGTCAGGAGAGTTTTCGTTATTATTACTTTAAGAAATACCTCCTATAATGTCACAATTACTTGTATTCCCTTAACACTTTACTACCCCCTCCTTCTACTATTCAATCTCCTGATTGTAGTAAAGGTCCTGATAAGTAGATAAGTAAATCTCCTGATAAGTAGTAAAGGTCCAGCAGACTTTCATTGTCTATCTGGAGTGACTCCAGTTGCCTATGATTATCTTAAATTTTCTCTGCCATCCTGTTATCATATAAATTGGCAGTTCAATCATCTGTAATATCATGGTGCTTATTCTATCTTATGTACATTTCCTACTGTTTTCCTATATTTAGTAATTTAAATCTTTAATGACTTCTCTAACTAAAACTTCTGTGCAATAAAAACAGCTATGCAGCTGTTGAGAGCTAGATACTGTAGATTAATAGTCCCATGTAAATCTTGGTGTTATGCATTTTACTTCACTCCTTGTGTTGCACTTTATTTCAGAGTTTTCATGTATCCCTTCTTTGTTTGAAGAACTTGTATGAATGTTTTTCTTGGTGTATTTTNTAATTTTTATCAGGTCTCACTAAAACCAGCAACTGTACTCTGATTTTGGCCTGGTTCACTTAGTTCAGTTTATAAATAATGAATTATAGGCCCTTTTTGTCAAAAATGCACAAGGAATTTCTTGGAGCTTTTATGCAGGAAAAGTGTGTAGCTATTTTTTCTATTTATCTTACATACTGACCAGGCAGTTAGAAGTCCTCCTCTATAANGAATATTGAAGTTTTTCCTTTTACTGCCACTCAGTAAAATAAAATGCCAATCTAATTTGAATCACAGTTACCTATAAGTAACAAGGTCTTGAAAACGTGTGGGGAAACATTAGTAATATTTTCTGCTTGCCAGAACAATAAAGATATCACCTGCCTCCCTTTCCCTGCCCCCCCCTCCACCAAATATCTGTCAAATAAAATCTACCTCCTGACATCTGGAAATGCATTTAATCTGCCATTCTTTAAAGTCAAGTAATATCTCTTTTTACTTGCCTTCTTTCTGAGCAAAAATTTCCAGTCTTTATTTTTGTGTCATCTTTTCTATATCCTGTATTTTTGGGGTTTTTTTTGTTATGTCGCCTCTTGAGTTTTTAATATCCTTTTTGAGAACACATCTAGTGGTTATGCACTGAAAACCTATGGATCATTTTTGATCTGTCTAATAACCACAGAGCAAAATATGAAATAGCTTNCAGATGTAATATTTCCTAGAGGTGAAGCTGTGAGGGTGATAACATGTGAATGACATGGTCATTTAAATAATTTGGGAAAGCAATGTTAGCATCTATACTAAACAAACTTTATAATTTNCATTTGAAAATGCTACTACAAAAGTAGTTACTTGCCAGACTGAAGGGTGCCAGAAGACCAAATAAGGAATTAAAGCATGTTTTCTGTAAGTGAAAAATGCACCAGTAATTTGTCAAAGTTGGATCAGTGGAAAAGATAACAAACTTACTTTTTTCCTCTAGGGAACTAAACTGGGATTGACAGATACTTTGACAAAGCATGGAAATAGTATTGAGATAAATCTAAAGGACAGGGGACAAATATTTTCTCAGTGCACAAGAGNCTTGAATTTCAGCTTGTCTTTTGTCAGTAAGAACAGGAAAACTGATTAAGAAAAAGAAGACTTTTTTTTTTATCCAGTAGCTCTTCACTTCCTAACTTATTATTAAATCAGTTCTCTTTTTGCCTCTTAATTAACCTTGCTAAATTTGCACACTACAGAACAGGCAGAATGCAAAACATTGTAAATAAGGTAAAAGAAAAAATCTGAGACTAGAAGGTACAATTTCTATGCCATTTCCATCCTGCACACATGCCAGTTTTTTCCATAGAAGTCTTGATTCTAGTGCCNTTGAATTGCTACCCTTCTGAGGAACTGCAATCTTCGGGGATGCTCAACAAATAAAGGTTACTGTTTTGGCACTCTTTGCCAGAAGAATTGGAGAATTATATCTTGCATTACACGTTTCTTGTGATTTTCCTTTGTGGTGTGTAGCACTACATACACTGCCAGCACTATAACAACACTTACTCTGATTTTGAAGTTACTCCATTTCTGGGAAAATTAACAGGTGTGACTTAAATTTAAGAATGAACTAAACCAGGGCATTGTCAGGAGACATCCACCTCAGTATATTTATGTCTGCATAGTTTCNTTCACTCTTCTGTGATTAACTCCCACTTACTTTAATGAAATTGGTGTGTTCCCATCAAAGAACGTTCATTTGAAGATGAAATATGAAAACTCCCTATTGCTTCACTTTGTCTTCATAATTCATTTTTAAGGAAAATATATTTTTAATTGTAGTAGCAGTTACATGTGACAGAAGAAGCAAAAATACTTTGCTATCTCCCAAAGATGTATCCATGAATGTGCTATTTTTAAATGCAGTGCCATTGGCTTGATCGATGATGTGGAACTGCTTTTGGTTGAAATANATTTCCTGGAATATGGCATTTTAGATTACCTTCTCCTTGATGAGAATATGAAACNTCTTTCTTAGGATGTGACATTAAAAGATGTGTTTATCATCTGTGCAATTTTTCCCTAATAAAAAAGTACTGCCATTTCATATCAACATTTCAGATCATAAGAGAGCAGTAATATAAGTTTTTTTTTAAGTTTTTTGTCTGAAAAAGACCTGTAGGATTTGAGCCCAGCTGGTAATGCTGGCAAGGCTATCACTAGACCATGTTCTCAAGGGCTGGGACACATGTACAAGACCTATTACATGCCCCCAGGGATAGTGATCAATGACTTGCCTGGGCAGCCTGTTCTAGTGCTTGAAAAGCTTTCCAATGAAGATTTTCTTCCTAAAATCTAAATCCTAAACCTCCCCTGGCACATCTTGGACCCATTTTCTCTTGTACTTGTTGCATTTTCTCTTGTTTTCACTTGTTGCTTGGGAGAGGAGACTGACATTTCTCTATAACTTCCTTTGAAGTAGACATAAATGTGGTAAGACCTTGCCTTCCAGTTCTATTCCAGGCTAAATAACACCAGTTCCCTCAGCAATTCCCCAAGAGGACTGTGCGTTCACCTTGTCTGCCCACCAAGTTGCTCTATCACTCTCCCTCCTCAACTGGACCTGGAAATAAACATTATTGAACAATTGCCATCACTGGCAAAACAGACTCAATATTCAGAAATTAATTTATTACCNATTACCAGAAATGGGTGATGAGAAACGAAATTAAACGTTCATGAACCTCCCCACCATCCCTTGTTTCTTCCCAGGCTCAGGTTTACTCCTAAGCCTTTTAGGGCTGGATTTTGTGGGCCATGGGGGGTGTTGGAGGGAAAGTCTTGATGTGGGAGTACTGCTCAGCAGTAGCCAAAACACTGATGTGTTATCAGCACCTCTCTAGGCACAAAGAACAGCACTATGGCAGGTGCTACAGGGAAATCTAACTCCATCCCAGCCAGACCCATTACAGTTTCCATTCCTTATTCCACATCACTTGTGTCATGCTCAGTCCTACACAGTTTAATAAACTTANATGTCTTCTAACCATTCCATTGTATTTAATCCTCATTACTGAAATACCTTTCCAATGCTTACAGCTTATACAGCATACCTATACCATTTTATACCTTTTATACACTCTCCTTATTTACTACTCCCTGTCTTTTTACAGCTATATACTATTCTCCCTTTCTATGAGTTTCACCACCTCCTCTAATGTCTTCCAGTATTGAGGCACCCAGAACTGCTCACAGCACTCAAGGAGGGGCCAGGGCAGATGTGGCAACCACCTCCCTTGACCTGCCAGCTGTGCTGTGTTTGAAGCAACCCAGGACACTGCTGGCCCTCCTGACTGCCACACTGATGACTCATATTCCACTAGCTGATGTTATACATGGCATAGATATACTTATATCACAGTTTCAACAAGGACAACTTCTTCTTGAAGTGGTCTCCTACAATGAAGTGATTCCATCCATGGGTAAGGGAAGAGCTACAGAAATCATTTATCACGACTTTTGTAAAGCTTTTGACAGACACTCCTCTCTGAACTGGAGAGATGAATTTGTAGGGTGGACTGTTGGACAAGGAATTGTAGGGTGGTTGAATCTCAAAGGTAGTGGTCAATGGCTTTGAGTCCTGATGGACACCTGTGACAAGGGGTGCTCTCTGGGGTCTGTGTGGGGAGCAGGGTTATCTAATTATCACATGGACAAAGGGATCAAGTGTACTTTCACACCTGTGCAGGCGACAAAAAAGCTGAATTGTGCAGTTGACACCCCTGTAAGACAGGATGCCATTCAGAGGGATATAGAAAAACTAGGATAGGCAGGTTTTGTGACCTATTCACACCAGCTGGGGTTGTTGCTTGAATCCTGAAAAATCTATTGGCAGTTCCTTAATATTTAAGCTCCTGTGATAATAGCCATTTGGGAATTTTTAAATGGATCTTTACATGAAGTGAATTCTCCAGCAGACTTGCAGTAAAAAGTAAGGAAGAATTATTGGTGTGATGTAATTGACTTTGAAGGTAAATTGCAATTTACTGCTCTTGCTGNAGCTACCAAGTAGTATTTCTGGTAAAGCCTTGATATTTTATATTTTTGAGAGTCTGAAAGCATGAAATACATTAATTATATTGAGCAGGACTAGCACTAACTGAAAATAATAAAAGCTTTTGATCTTAGAGGTTAGATCTCACACTTAGAGGTTAGAGAACATTTCAGGACATCATTCTATACTGAAATTAGAAAAGCATCTTACCAATTTCAGGTTTGCCTGGCTCCTTCAAAACAGAGACTAGAGGAGACCCAAAAGATGCTACTCCTTTTGGAAGGTTGTCCTCAAAAGGCTTCATTCTGCTCTGGCTGGTAAGTGAGCACAGGATCAATTAGTGCTGCTACAACGTGAAGTGTAATTCTCACTAAACTCCACCCTGAAAGAGGCAGTCAGGTTTTCTATGACCATAATATTGTTTAGGAAACAAAAACTGTCACATGTAAGGAGTGCTCATAATCATTCAAAGAAGAAACAGAGATAATTTCAGATGTTTTTAGATGACAGATATAAACAAAATACTATATTAATTCTCAAAGCAATACTTGAACTGTGGATTTGGTAGAGAAATCCAATGAAGTTTTGCTGGGTTGACCCTAGTTGCCTGACAGGTGTCCACTAAAGTTGTGCTATCACTACACTCCTCACCTGGAAAGAGAACAGGAAGAGAAAGTACAGTGAAAGTCTCATGGGTGGAGATGAGGACAGGGAGAGATCTTTCAGTAATTAGCATCATGGGCAAAATAGACTGGAAGTGGAAAAAAATTAAAATTAATTAATTTTGTTAGCAATCAAATCAAGGGTGAAAAATAAAAACTGGATGTTAAAATGTGTTTCTCCCATGTCTCCCTTGCTCTTGGGCTCAGCTCCACTCTGATTTTCTCTCCCTCCTTCCATCCAGCAGTCCAGGGAGCAGAGAATGGCAGCTCTGGTCGGTTCATCACAGATTGTCTCTGCCACTCCTTCCTCCTCAGGAGGAGGACTGCTCACACTCTTCCTCTGCTCCACTGCAGGGTCTTCCCACAGGAGAGAGTCCTCTGTGACTTCTTCAGTGCATGTGCTTCCCACATAATACAGCTCTTCACAAACTGCTCCCCTGTGGGTCCCTCCCCTGGGGTGCAATCCTTCAGGAATGGGCTGCTCCAGCAGGAGTCCCCTGTGNGGTCACAAGTCCTGCCAGGAAACCTGCTCCCACATGGGCTCCTCTTCCCACAGGTACACAGCTCCTGCTCAGAGGTCTCTCCAGCACAGNCTTCCCAAGGTGCACAGCCTGCTCCACTGTGGGTATCCTACACAGGCTGCAGGTGGATCTTTGCCTTCCCATCTCCACAATTCCTGCTCCAGCCCCTGGAGCGCCTCCTCCACCTTCTTCTTCACTGACCTTGCAGGAGTATTTCCCTCACATAATTTTACTCCTCTTGTTTTTTTGTCTGCAAATGCTCCTGCACAATATCGTTTCCCCCTTCTTAAATCTGTAATCCCAAAGGCACCACCATGGCCACTGGTGGGCTCAGACCTGAGCAGCAGCAGCAGCAGCAGCAGCAGCAGGTCCATCTATGGGGCACCTGGAATTGGGTCTATTAGACACAGGGAAACTTGGGGCAGCTTGTCACAGAAGCCACCCACAAAAAAAGGAAAAATCATTAAAATGTAAATGTAATCTGATAAAAGACTTCTCAGATTAAGTGAAAATTAGGATTTACACAAAGGTGAAAAACATATAATGAATTTTTTCTAGTGAGTCTTCAAGAACATAAAAAAAAGTCAGTGCTCTCTTAAATTCATGATTTCTGTNTCCAAAATGACCAAAAATAGAATATGTTTTAGATGTAGTTTCAGATGTCTGTGTAAGAGGAAACAAATTTTTAAGACAACAAAAACCATAGGAGTTACAGAAAATTGGTTACAATAAAGTGAGTATAGCTGTTTAAACTTNCTGACTTCTCCATTTTTTTCTTTATATACAGGGTATTATTTCTTATGGATAGCTGGGTAAAATTTTTATTCTGACCGCATTATCCTTCTAGCAGGTGTAGGTTACAAATGTTTCCTTCCATTAAAAGGTAATATTTCATGCTGAAGTCATGAATGTGAAGCAACTGAGAAATGCAAACCAACCAGTAGCTTAGATTACATCTTGGCAAAGTTTAATATCTTATTACCAGCTTCAATATTTTAGCCTTAGTCTCTAAAATTAACAAGATAAAGAGCAACATAAAATTAGAGTAAAATCGTGAGATTGGGACTGTAATCTAGAAACATAGCATTTCTTTCAATAAACAAGAATTTTTATATAAGCATGTGTTTAACTCTTCTGTTAACATCAGAAATGATTTCTCTCTTGCCTGTTTGTCATCTTCTCCCATTTTATTNATTGTGGATGATATTAACTTTGCAAGTTCCTTTCAATAGTAAGTGATCCTCACAATTTTCATTTTCTTTAATAAGAAAACAAAAATCTACCTTNTTAATACTCCTAGTGAAATTAAAAATACAATGTGAGTACTTGATATAAATTTAGCCTATACTCAGAAAAGGAATGTTAAGGGAAATATTGAAGAAAATGTGAACCAAATATTTATTTTTATGTTTTCTCTGTTTCATTGTGTTACAGAGATTTATCAGTGCTTTGCATTCTTTCACTTCTCTTACTTCTTTTTTGCCCCTCCTTTTTCCTTCACATTCTTTTCTTTTGTATTTTTTTCCTTCTTTGCATCTTTTATCTTCCTCCCCTCCCCTTCCCTTCACTCCCCTTCTCTAATAGCACAAATTATAATTACACAAGAGGGAGCAANCATGGTATGCCACTTCTTGCTGATAGACACACAGAAGACAACTTAAACCTTACAATGCAGAGAAGTGAGGCATAAAGCTATGAGAACTGATGATAACAAAAACCTGTTAGATATTTAGCAAAACACTGATCTCAGAGTGGTTTTGAGTCAGTACCTGAAACAAATGTTTACAGCTTTCCTTTTACACAGATAAGTCTGAGTTCTCCAGGTGTTTGAATTNAAGATTTATGGACCATCCTTCTCATGTGGTGATTTTTCTTTCTCCTTAGCAAATAGCTTCTGATTTCTCACTCAGTTTCTTCTGTGACAGGAATGGCCAAAAGAGTGATGTACAGGTTATGTTTATGTTTCTCCATTTTTCTTACTGTTTTTCAAAACCGTGTCTTCTGAATTGAGCTGAAGCCAAGAGCTAATGTGTGTGGTGAGTGTACAGGCTTGTGATATTATCTTGTGACTCAGAGACTATTATGGGGAAGGTGAGAGGAAGTGAAGAATGGTGTAAGTGATGCTATAGCTTTGGTATTTTCTCTATATCTCTTTCACACTGTGTGCTTTCTTTTCTTGGCCTGAGAAAGATTGACTACCTCTGCAATATGAAATTTAATCATGGAATATGTTGGTTGTCTATTAAACTTTGCTTTCTGGAGTGCAGTTCTATCTATACTTTGCAAGTAGTGATTTATCTTCTTTTCAGTTCAAAAATGTTAATATTCTTTATTGCTCTGAATGTGACTGCTAGGGAAATTAATGTAAATATGTAGTAGGAGTGAAGACCTATGACTTTATGTGTTTCTACTGCTTCTTTATGAGGCCAAATAAGTTAATTCAATGTTTCATTTATCTGAAATATTATAAAAATGATCATTCATTTCACATAGTGCAAAAGTGATATGGAAATTCCCCTCCTGCTCAAGGTGTCAGTAATAGTACATGGTTACTGTGTCACTTAATATAACAAACTTGAAATATTTTACTTGTCNGCATTATGGAAACCTTATTCAGGTTTTAAAAATTTTGATAGTTCCCCATATAATTAAAATNTTATAAGTCTTTAAAAGAGTTCTGTTGATTTATTTGGCTTGTTTTAAAAGTGCTGGTGATCAGAAGGTAGGTTACAGANTCATTGAATGGTTTAGGCTGGAAATTTCAACCCTATTGTCACAGGCAGGGACACCTTTCACTAGACCAGGTTGTTCAGGACAACCTGGTCTTGAACATTTTCAGGGATAGGGCCTTCACAACTTCTCTGGACAACCTGTTCCAGTACTTCACTGTCCTCTGAGAAGAGAATTTCTTCCTCACTTCTAACCTAAAAACCTCATTTTTTAGTTTAAAATGATACNCCCATTCCTATCACTACATGCCTATATAAAATATCATTCTTTTTTTTTAATAAGCCCCTTTTATGTACTGGAAGNCTGTCATATGGTCCCCCCAGAACCTTCACCTCTCCAGGCCAAATAACACTTGTTATTTGTCTCACACTTGGATCATCCTTATGGATCCTCCTCAGGACCCACTCCAAGAGGTCCATGTCTTTCTCCTGTTGCAGTCCCAAGAGATAGACACAACACTCTNAGTGGGATCTCATGAAGACAGAGCATAAAGGGAGAATCCATTTCCTCTACCTGCTGGTCACTCCTGCTTTGGAGCAGCTCAGGATATNGCTGGCTTTCTAGGCTGTGGTCACACACCCTTCTGTCCAGCTTTTCATCCATCACAACTTTTAAGTCCTTCTCCACACGGTTGCTCTAAAAGAGTTCTCCCAATTTTTAGCTATGTCTGGGATTAGCCCAACCCAGGTGTAGAACCTTGCCCTGGGACTTGTTGAACTTTACCAGGNTTTCGTGGATCCACTCCTTGAGCTTGGCAGGTCCCTCTGGACAGCATCCTGGTCAGTTGTCCTGTCAGCTGCATTTCTCATTTTTGTGTCATCTGCAAACCTGCTGAGGCAGCACTTGATCCCTCTGGCTGTGTCATTGATGAAGATATTCAAGAGAACTGGTCCTGTACCTGAGCCATGAGGGACACTAACTTGCCACCAGCCTCCACATAAAATCACTGACCACAACTTGCTGCCTGAGTGCACCCAATTCCTCTTCCACAAAAATTTCACTCTTCAAACCCATGTCTCTCCCATTTGGACACAGAAGTGGCATGTGGGAACATNTCCCAGACCTTACAGAAGATGAGGTAGATGCTGTTGTAGTGCTGGATGATTGTTGTAGTCCCTCTGTCACAGGAGGCCCCCAGGGAGGTCAGGCACAATTTGTCTTTGGTGAGGCTGTTNTGGCTGTCTCAGATCTCCACCTTGCATTGAATGTGTCCTGACCTTACCTCCATGAGGACCTGCTCCATGATCTTCCCAAACACAAACATGAGTCTCACCAGTCTGTAGATGCCTGTGTCTTTTCTACCTTTTTTAAAATTAGGGAAAATTTCTCCCTTTTTCCAGTCAGCAGGGACTTCATTGGACCTCCAGGATTTTTCTAATTCTGTGTCACAGAAGAGTATGGGAAAAAGAATAGCTACAAATCACCTCAAGAATTCAAAGGAATTTTTAAGAGTTAGGCTTCTGATGTAAAAGACTCTCCTTTTGTAGCGTTCCTGCATTTTAATGCCAGATTCAGGCAGCTCTGACATGATGTTTGGTACACACATACACATATACATTTATATATAGATATATGCCACTACATAAATATGCATTGCTAAATAGTTCTGTCAATTTAATTTTCAGAGTAAATCTCAGAAGGACATTTGAGCAACAGCTGAAGCTAAATCAGTGCAAATTAATACACTGGGTTTTTTTCCTTATTTTTAAAGNTCTAAGATTCATAATACAATATGTTTATGTCAGCTGATGCTGTTTTTGAGCTTTATTTTTTTTTTTTTTTTTGAGGACAGCAGTAGTTAATTTAGATTGTTTTAAAAACTCTTCTTATTTNAATCTTTGGTAGTTTAAAGCTAAGAAACACATTTCAGCAAAGAAGCACATGCAACTGGTAGGGGGAAGCAGGAATTTTGAGTCTGGAAACAAAGAAGGTTTTGCCTGACACAAAGTTCCTTCTTCACCTGCTGTTGGGAAATACAAAATCCTCTGCTTACTTTTTTTCAGTCTCTGGAAAACTGTTTGCATGTATTCAGCACTCCTCTTTGAATCTCCTCTAGAAATTTTAGGTGATAACTATTTTGGAGATATCATCTTAATCTGTTAGTAGCCCTACTGATGGCACATTTCTATGGAATACAGTTTTGTTTTCTTGCAGAAACTACCATGCTTAACCCATATTCCATCACTCTACACAGAAAGGTGAGAAACAACAAATTACAGTTATGCAGAATAATATCTTCAAAAGTAATAAACTGGGGACAGAGGCAAATGTAACTGTTCTTACCAATTTCCCATACCTTCCCACACAGATTAGCCATTTTGCAGAGGGATTCACAATACTATCTAAAATTGGTGGCAGCAATTAGATGCAAGTGTACTACATTTATCACAGGACACATTTTAAAAATTAGAATAGCTCATTTTCTCTTTTATGGCCTTTAACTAATGTTTAACTATCTCTACACTCTTTCTGAATGAATGTTTTTGTCCCTCTTAGATACAGGAAGGACTGCTGCAAAACCTAGTGTCATTCACACATGATTTTTAAGAATAAGTTCCCCAAAAACATCCTCTNGAGATGAAAAATCTGGTAATAAAACTGGCTAAAGAAGTTCAGTAATCTAGGTGGGAATGGATTTTAGAATGTTCTTTGATTTCTGTTCATTCCTTTTACTTCCATGATTGCTTGATGTACTCTTAAGCACCTAAGTTCACTCTCTGATTCTTTTCTTTTCAGTGAGAACCAAAACATTTAACAGCCTTTCCCCAGGAGTGGGATCATGGGTTTTCCTCCAATGGCAATGTCAGGGTCACATAAGGGGCTTTTAAGACACCACAGTCTAGGGTACAGAAGAAGTACTATTTTATCATAACACAGGATAATAACAGATAAAAACATGTTCCATCAATGGACAATGTATTTAAGCTGAAAGATTTGCTTAATGCTTCATATCAACATCCTGGGCCCTCGACTATGTATGCTTAGGCCTGGTTTTTTTTGTTGAGCTGAATATTTTATCAATTTAGATCTCTCAGAATCACATTTAGAATGTTTGTTTGCATTCTTGCTGAACTGTGCAAGATTCATGCTGCTATAATTGAATGATCTTGAGATGTTAGTCACTGATCACTGACCTGTCATTCAGACAGAAATAGAATTTACTTAACCCACGTTACTTTTTTATGCAGTATTAGAAGAAAGAAATATCCTGGATTTAATTTTATGCTAGCAGTCCCTATTGGATTTGGAATCATGTACAGCCACAGTTCTGCTGCATTAAAAATGTTGATTTGAAATTACATACAAAAATTTCACAAATTATTCTTCTTAGAGAGGTAAAAAGCCAAATTCCAAACCACCCTTCTCAAAAAAAAAAACAAACAAACAAAAACCTCAAAAAACAAGCAAATGAAACAAACAAAAAACCCAAAAAAACACAAACAAAAACAAAAAAAAAAAACAAAACCACAAACAAAAACAAAAACAACCCAAAAAAAGCCAACCCCCCCCAAAAAAAAAAAAGAAAAAACCCTTAACAACAACCAAAAAAAAACCCCAAAAAAACCCCAAAAAAAACCCTCTAAACAATTAATTTTCATTCTAGTAATCAAAATGCTGCTGATTTTAGCATGGAAGTGAGTAATCTTTTGCTGCAGAGCTGGGCAAGCTATTGCTCTGCCAGACATGCCAGAACTGTCACTAAGTAACAGGTACTTGCATTTAGAGACAGTGATGTCACCTAGTTAATTCAAAAAAATCACTTACCCCCGCCTAAAACCTTAAAAGAAAATGCAGTGTTTCTCAGAAATTAAAAATCTTCAAGTACATTTTTGCATCTTGTATTTTTAGACCAGTTTGTTGCTTAGCTTTCTTGACAGATCTCCTGCAGATATCTCTACTTAATGCAAGTTCTATNATAAACCCTCACTAAGTTCTTGCACTTCATTGATGTTCTTAATTTATTTCTATTCTAAAGCAAGGAAAGCATAATTTTATCTTTGTATGAGAGTATGGTGAAGTGAAGAGTCATATGGATTAAAAGCACTATGTGTTTTTTAATTTTTTCCTTAAAACAAGAAAGTTTCTTCCTCTCTAGATTGGTGCTTTAATGATGAAATTTAAGTGGAATGTGAAGATGTATGGTTTAATAATTATGTATGTTTTAATGTAGCTTACTTAATGAANAAATATGACAGGCTTATTGCTGTCTTAAAAAAAAAAAAAGAAAAAAAAGACTGGTTTTTTGACCATGAGAGCACTTTACATTAATATGGTCTTTTAGAGACTTCAAAACTAATCTTTACTCTTTTGATATCCCCNGTGTTTGATGTGTGCAAACTACTCTACACACAGAAGCAACACTATCAGAAAAACATAACTTGCATTAAAAAGACTCTCTTGGGAAAATACATAGAAAGAACAGATAGACTAAAAAAAATTGCTGCATATTCTATTTGCATTTATTGCTGTTTTTCACTTGACTTACATTAAAGGGTATTTTTATGACTGAAATAATTAGCACATATGTAAGCATTATAATACACACTGGTTAATTTAAGGGATGAAGTGGCAACAGAAGCAGACTGTGCTTACCTACTGCTTTTCCCACCATTCTNCCATGCTGTGACTTTTTCCTTTCTCACTCATATTTGTCATTTGTCTCATATTTTGAGAGTCATTGAGCAGTTTTGTACTTCCCACCACCAAAGCAGCTGAATGAGTACCTACCCTCATATGGTACACAAATCAAAGATTGCATCTAAAGAGAGACACCAATTCCAATTCCAATAATTCCAGAACTCAGNGGTACCTCAACAGATTGCTTGGAAAGTTTAGGCAGCACTTAAAAACCAACAAGCATGTTACTAATGATCACAAAACATGAGTCTGTGTGTGTTGTGGCAAAAGCAGCCTACAGGAAAGCATTCAGCTGTACTGCTGCAGCCAGGTGAGCAAACAGCAGGCCTCACNCTCTGAGCCTTTTTTTTTTGTTCTTAAGTTCTAAAACTTAAGTCAAAGACTGGCTGCTCAGTCTTCCTGTTTCATTAAGTCTTCTGTTTTCTGTAAAGTACACCAATTATCCCTTCAGTAAGGACTGAATACTGGAGGGTTTTTGTCTGTCATTTTATCAACATAACAGAAACANGTTATCTCTTTTTACAAGCAAATGAATATTGGCTTATGTTCTGCAGAGAAAAACCCGTTTCAAGGGTGAGAGGACAGATTCAGGTTTGTCAAAAGCATGATGGAAATTGTTAATCTGCAGAGTATATTTTTTGCAGTCAAGTTCTGGAAAAGTATTGGCTGCATAAAGCTTTTAATAAACTAAAGTATAGAGGTATTTTGTGAAAAGTAAATGGCTGAACTCATTATCCTAGAGTTGAAAAGCCCTTTTTAATTTTTTTTGTGATATTTTGAGAAGAAATACTATGACTCCATTTAAGTTTAACTATACTCTTTTGGGAGACACCGCCTTTNTTGGAGAAGTTGGCATATGTAGCAGCTGGAACAAAGTTACACAGACCCTCTGATGCATCCAAAGGAGATGGTTTTATCGTAGAAATCACACCCTTTGTACATCTTTAATCTCCACCTGAAATAGCTGGAACTAAACCAAGGCCTAACAGAATTTAACAGAAGGAGGGCACCCATTGGCTGGCACAGCCGCCATGCCGCTGTCCACGAGGCCTACCACCCAATCAGCTTCCTGCTCATTCACTGTCCACGAGGCCTACCACCCAATCAGCTTCCTGCTCATTCATTTTCCACGCGGCCTTCCACCCAATCAGCTTCCTGCTCATTCATTGTCCACGCAGCCTTCCACCCAATCAGCTTCCTGCTCATTCATTNTCCACGCAGCCTTCCACCCAATCAGCTTCCTGCTCATTCATTGTCCACGCAGCCTTCCACCCAATCAGCTTCCTGCTNCTTCAGCGTCCACATGTTCCTCCAGCCAGAGCCAATCTCGCTCCCAGCTGTCCCTCACTGACTCTCCCCTCACTCACAGCAGCCGCTCGCCCCTCAGCCGAGTTCCAGCCCTCCAGCCTGCAGCTGGGCCTTTCCCACAGGGACTTCTGGTGAGCACAAGCTTTAACCACTGTAACAATTATAAACCCACATCTTACATCCCCCCCCTCTTTTCTTATGAAGTAAGGAAGGCTTACTAGGAAAAACCTAAACAANTCCTAAGGCGTNAATGACAGTGACAACAAATAATAACCATAACAAACTTCCCAAAAGCTGTAACATCTGCTTATAACATAGTAGCTAAATATCCATAGAATCAGGACAGTGCCACAAAAGGTCACGCATGCCTTGAACGAATCTGTGCCATGTGGTGGCCTGTGGAGACACAGGCACAGCCACTTCTCCATACTAATAAGTCCAGGGATCCTTTCCATTCTCCAGTCAGTAAGTCCTTCAGCGTTATGAGAGGTCATAGATGAGCCTTTGTGTNGAAGGAATACTGCCTTTCACGTGCAGTTTGTCCTGTCTCATCACGATTTAAAAATTGAGAACNTGCAAGGCTTTAGCAGGTCTGTCATGAGGGCACCCCAACTTGGGCCTGAATCAGGACCTACAAGGCAGCACAGGTCTGCGGACTGCTCCAGTAGCAACTCCCACTAGGTCAAGGAACCAGCTGGGAAGAGTCTGGGAAAANAANCTGAGAAGGATCTGGGAAGAGTTTGGGAAGATTCTGGGAAAAGAATCTGAGAAGGATCTGGGAAGAGTTTGGGAAGGAACTTGGTAATTTAAAGTGCGCGCACCTCACCTGGAGGGTGGGTAGACCACTGGGGGCAAGTATGGGAGGTGTTATATCCCTGAAACAAAGCAGGAGCTTGGACCAGATAAGGCAGCTCCTACATCAGCAAACTATTAATGTGGCTGATGTGAAACTAAGCACCCTGCTGGACTGTGTGTCGAATCATGCCAAAGACTTTCCCTTTAGTGGGCTCCTTCAATCAGAGGCCTGGCAAGCAGTAGGGCAGAGACTTTTGGATNNTGCCAGGGATGGTGATGCTGAAGCTTGTGGGCAACTTGGTACATGGGGGACAATCATGGCAGCCATTAAACAAACGTGCACGAATGTTGGCCATTGTGTGGCTTCAGAAGTTAATTCCCCCAAACCCTCAACACCACCAGAACCCAAATACGACCCTGAGATCAACCCATACACCACAGAATCGCCTTATCCCGAGATTAACCCAAGCCCCATGGAACTGCCTTACCCCAATAAAAATCCCAGTGCATTGNGACCCCTCTGTGCGGAACTCTTGTATCATGAGCAGGTGGCACTCACTCCCTGCTCAAAATGGCAACATAGTAGNCCAATGCTGGCAGAAATGCCAGGAAGCCACCATGACGGAGGGCAACTTGGCAGTTGTTACAGCCTGCCCAGTAATATATGCGCCAAACCAATGGCGGGCGTGCTGAGAGCTTCACTATAAATTAATTAAATAACTGAGGATGCTTGTAAAAGGGAGCAGCCTATCCTCCCATCACACCATAAGCTACCTGGAATCTGTCAGTGCCGCATACATCCTCACCCCCCACGACTGGAAAAGCACAATGAGAATGATTCCAACAGCGCCGCACTCTTCGGTCTGGCTGACCGATCGCTGAGAACTGTGTACGCCCAGGCAGAAGCACTGCAGAGCAGAAACCCAGCAGTCACCACTGCACAGCTGACTGGAGAGGGTCAGGCAGGCAGGCAGGTACCCGTGTGATGTGTATGATATCATCACTCACCTAGCCCTGCAGGCCTGCAGTGACTCCTGGGGACGGGTATTGAGTCATGAAGATTTTAAAGCAGAGTTGTTCGTCCAGTTCCTGAACAGACTGCAAGCCGTGTTCTCACAGCAAGTCGATAATGGCAATGCCAGAGCTATTCTGTTGTGGCAGCTTGCTTTTACAAACACAGCCAAAGATTGTACAAAGGCATTGCTCACTGTTGGTAACCCACATATTTGTGATATAGCAGATGTGGTGAGGGCATGCCAAAATGTGGGAACTGCTGCTGATAATACTAACTCTCTGACAGNNGCTGGTTCTGGANACACAGGTGGGGGTGGTGTTTTAANTGTGGTTCAATNGGTCATTTTAAAAGGGATTGCCCTCAACAGAAGGACAGGATAACAATACCATCTAAAGATTGTGTTGCAAAGGCAAACATGGCACAGGTAACTTTGGTAGCACAGGTCAGCCACNAATTTTCTGGACAAGCTCTATTACGACAGCCAACTTTAACATGCAATATAGGTGGCATAAAATTCAAAGGCCTTGTTGATACTGGAGCTGATGTCNCTATTAAAAACAATGAATGGCCTAGTAAATGGCCCACAATCAGTCTCAAATCGACCCTAATTGGGGTGGGAGGAATGCGGTGCCCTAGACAAAGTGCTCACCTTTGTCTTGTCCTTGGCCCTGATGGGCAAACTGCNCAGATTTCCTCATTGCCCCTATACCATGCATATTATGGGAAGAGATGTCCAGGGACAATTTGGAACAACCATACAAATAGACTCAACCTCACATAGCAACAAACTTTTAATCATCTCATATTCAGTTAAGAAAGGCAAAGAGCAACTGCAAACTCTCAACAGACAGTATCTGCACACCATTTGCATNCCTGCAAGTAAAGACAATANGGCACGGTTGCTATCAGAAGANACCAACTTTCAAATTGCAGATTTTTCTGGGCAATTATCCCTCATCTATCCCTCATTTTATCTATCCATTATCCCTTATATTGTTTATGGACAGCAATGGCTAGCCTCCACCTGTATGCAAAGTGTTGTTGCAGCATGACCCCTGTCAACAGACCAACAGATGTATCCANCAAAACCAACAAAGCTGCAGTGATTTGGCATTGAGATGATTTTTCCCAGTGTCATAAAAGGGTATTAATGTTAAAGGATGCCTCTGTGCAGGTTTTAGAATTGGCTGCTATCCAATATGCCTTTCAGTTATTTTCACAGGAACCATTTAACATCATAACTGGTTCCTCATAGGCTGCCACTGTTGTATTCCATTCAGAATCTGCCTATTTAAAATATGTTAAAAAGCATTTTTTGTTTTCAGAGTTAAGAACACTGTGGACTTTGATTAACAGCTGGCAGCATGATCTTTATGTGTTACATGTTCACTCCCACACCTGTGCCTATTACAGAGGGTAACAATTATGCAGATATCACCATAATGACAGGTGTGGTACCTTATACCTTTGCACAGGCCAAGATATCTTGTGACTTTTTTCACCAAAATGCTTACTCTCTTTGCAGCCAATTTCAATTTACATCCTCACAGGCTCGTGATATCCTTGTCCCTCCTATAGTAGGGGTGCTCCTGCTCCTTTAGCAGAAGGCACTAAACCCCAAGGTTTAACTGCTAACTCAATTTGGCAAAGTGATGTTNCCCACGTTCCAGAATTTGGTCGCCTAAAATATGTTCATGTTTCTATTGATGCTTCTTCCTGTTTCCTAGTGGCAACTGCTCACATGGGAGCAGGCCCATGATGCTATCTGGCACTGGTTCACCCATTTTGCCACCCTAGGCTTTCCACATGCCATCAGAATGGACGATGGACCTGCCTTATAGCTCATAACTTCTTGCAGCCATGGGGTGTGTCTCACCATATGGGCATTCCCCACTCTCCCACAGGGCAAGCTATTGTCAAGTGTGCCTATAAAAACCTAAAAACCATGCTTGGAAAACAAAAAGGGGGAAGTTGGGGTGCCCACATGACTGACTTGCTAAATCTTTGCAGGTTCTCAATTGTTTAAATCGCATGAGATGCAACAAACTGCACATGAAAGGCAGTATTCCTTTGACACAAAGGCTGGTCAAAGACCTCCTGTAAAAGTGAAGGATTTACTGGAGGATGGAAGGGATCCCTGGACTTAGTAACACGGGGAACTGGCTATTCCTGCATCTCCACAGGCCACCACGTGGAATAGATTCATTCACCCTATGCCTGACATTTTGTCACGTGGTCCTGATTCTATGGTATATAGTTACTATGTTATAAATCTAGGATACAATTTGCACAGACAGCAGCACGGCAGCAGTGCCAGGCAATAGGTGCCCTCCTTCTGTTAAGTTCTGCTAGTTCTCACTTTGGTTTCAGTGATTTCAGGTGGAGATTAAAGATATAAAAAGGGTGGGATTTCTACAATAAAGCCATTTCCTTTGGATGCACCAGGGGGTCTGTGTCACTTTGCTTCAGCTGCTAAAGTCGTACAGCAAAATGCAAAAGATTAGACTGAAGATTGTTTCCTTCAGCTAAGAGTAAATACCCAAACCAGCATTCCCCCCACCCTAGATTACCAGATCCCACTATCAACCTCAAAGAGTAAATTTTCTATAGATAAAATATAAGCATTCTGGGGTAGTGGCTGCTGTAATAAACATCCATATGCCATTGAACTAATTTCTTTGATATTAGAGTGATGATCAATATGTAAGAACATTCCATCATGGACTTAATGACAGAAATAGCACTGTGAAATTTGTATTATTCATTTTCATGTACTAGAGTTTCCTCAAACTCATTATATTTAAAAAGTATTTGCAACCAGATGGTGAGAGTCTTTAAAATTCCTAGTGCATATGTATATATTTGCTAATAAACTTATTAAGTTACATTATTAGCAGAGTTAAAGATTATTTCTTCACTAAAAAATTTCAATATGTGAATATCAATGTGCTTCTAACTACCTAAATTTATTTAAAAAAAATTCTGAATGATCTTTGTGCTACACCATTTTGAGTCTCTGTGTCCTGACATTTCAAGTCAGCTCAGAGAACCAAGGAGCAGAAGAATTGTGACATTTCATTTTGGCTGGAGCTCTGTCCTTGCAAATTAGCTCACTCCCACACAATGAAGAAGTGTAAGCCTTGATCCCCAGTCAGTGACTTCAGCAATCAGTACCTCTACACACAAATAGTCTACATTTGTCCTTGACATGGATGACCATTATCACATGCAATTCTAGACTTAGCTGTTACAGCATAAGTTGTTTACTCAACACATCAATGCCAATGTAAATCTCTTGCTCATATAAAACATACACACAATAGCAAAATATCTTGTAAAGATTTGTTTTACAGATTCCGTCTGAAACTCTTTTCAAATGCATAGTTTTATCTATTTCCAGACTGAATGTTTAGCAAGATTCTAAAACAGATGGTGCCTAGCTGATGCTGCTTCTGTGGAGTATTTCAGGATGCAAATAAGTTACTAATTTTTTTCTCCCTGAAGTAGCTATGATGATTTTTGTAGCCTAAGATCCTTGCCCTCTTGAGTATTTGAACAAGCCATCCAAATACTCCATTGGAAAATAGCTGACTGGCAGATNTAATCTACATCTATGCTATAGGAAATAAACTGAAGTAGGGAAAAAGAATAATAAGTAAAGCACAAGAAGAAAAAATTGACACACTGAGTCAGTAACAATTTTTCTCTTTGTATTTTAAAAATATTATTGTCATACATCTGCTTATCAGGCTATATAAATGTGTTCAAAAGCACAGAGAATGTTTGTAGAAGAATCAGGTTTAATATTGACCTAGAAGCTGCCTGAGTTTCGATTGAATAAAGGTGATAGGAATATCTGTTATTTATGAAATGATGCATAAAAATGCAGTGGCATCTAAGAAGCCAATTGTATATTCCCTATTTTTCAGCAATTAATACAAAACCCTACAAGCATTAGTAATAAATCATCCACCTTGTGTGTATATTTCATCAAGCAAAGCAATCACCATATCTTAAACGAAACCAGCTGCTGATGGGTGCAAGAATTCTTAGGAGCACAAGAGTAGGAAGGGAGAAATTGTCTGCAATTTAAATAAGGTTTGAAATGGCAGACTCTCCTAGATTGGATCTTTTTAACTTTATGTATGAAAGCCTGATCTGATTATTCAAGGACATGTTTGATAACCCAAATTTGCAGTGTTTCTAATAAGGACCAGAATATATATAACCACAGCAGAAGGATGATTTAAAATGCTGTCACAGTGATATGTGAAGAAAACACGCTTTGGAAAGAGCATTCTTTCTTTTCTTTCTCATCACTTACTTTCCTACAGATCAAAGAAACCTTGATTTCAATCAATACTTTAACAAAAGTCTGTTTTTTAATNAGGTAATATTCATGTAAACATTAAAAATTTTTTCTGTTTTCTGTACTTATATCTTCATTTTGTAAAGCAATAATATTCTGTGAGCAGTTCTAACAAGAAAGGACCGAGAAAGACATCAATGTGCAGCCCTCNTTATTAGACATTTTAACAAGATTATCAAGGCAAAGAATAAATGAATACATAAAAGACACTGGGAGAGGGGTGGCAAATTTAGGTACAAATAAGACATCACTAAAGGAAGTGTGCAGTCCTTTATGCAGCACATTATGCCCTATTTTTAGGTACTTGTTTTTTAAAGTGTTTCAGCATGTTTTTTCCGTAACTCCTGCTTTATGGGTAACAGAAGTCCATTAAGTTTTATCCTTCCCNGTTCATGAGAATGGCATGTACTCATGCAGAAGCTTGATTTAATTTTTGGGAGAATCCATGAAGATTATGGTGTGCTGGTTGCAGCACACAGGATCTAGATAGATAAAAAGTTCATGCTTGACTGTCTCTCAGGTTTGCTCCTGCTCCCGATCAGAGTGAGGTTCAGTGTTACTTCAGCTAAGTAACACAGATTGCTCTGGAGAAGCAAGCAATATGATGTTGTCAGAATGGCACTGGCTTTTCTGAGTGTCAGGTCTTGCAAGCTCTGTAAAATGGCACATCCTGGACCTGCAGTGAATAGCTTCATATGCCTTGTAATCTTACCAGGTTTAGAAGGTTTCTGGTGCTAAATGCTTGCAGCTCCACCGAAATCTTTGAGACTGATCACTGATAGTGTTGAGATAANTTTTTTTTTTTTTTTTNTATCCACAGACCATCAAGAATATACCAACTCCAATTTTGAACTCAAAACTTCATTGTCTACAAACTACAGCTTTAAATGACATCACTCCAGGTAATCTGCCATGACTAAAGGTCATTGTAAACAATGAAATGTATTAAGAATAGGAAAAGACTTATTGTTCTGATTTATTGTGTTCAAATAAGAAATACTATTTTCCTGTGTGAATGTAAAGTGATAATGGATGGCAAGAATCAGACCAAGTATTATTCTAAACTAATCCCTCANGTATAGCACTTTTTAAATTGCCAAGAGTAGTTCACCCTAAGGAGAAAAGGAGAAAACTCCTTTTTCTNATAGTATGTTCTTCTTTCCATTTGNAGAAGAATAAAGAAACAGTTTGGCTAAAAATTATGTTCTTTTTGTCCTCCACTGTTTCCTTCAGCCAGAAATGATTAAAGAGATTACTCTCTCCCCAAGGCTGCCTGTTTCACTCCTGTGTTAAATGCTTAAGGCCTGTTCTGACTAGTTACATCACAATTTTAATTGTACTGTGAAAAAAGTGATATGAACCATATCAACCCAACCAGGCTTATGATATTGTTATTTAATTTTCAGCTTGCAAAACTGTCTATTCTATCCATTAAGTGAGACTGACTTATTGACAGTGTAGAGTGTGTAATGTGCCATTATAATGAAAATGGAGACTTCCAGGACTCCTGCCTTTAAGTATGAAACAATATGCAAATATTTCCACTTGAAAACATACCAGCATCTTTGAAGAACTATATTCAAGATGAGAAAATTTCAGCTGAATGTGTATTGCAATTTTATTATCATTAATTTTCAAAATGAAATGGTCATAAACTAATAGCAATTTAAAAAAATCTGAAATCTGTAAAATGCCCATTGTATGTAGGTTCTAATCAAAATTGTGCTAAAAAACCTCTGCAACAGNTATGTATGTAATGTAGTGTCTAAAAGTGAAGGTCCAACAGATGTCCTGTGACTAACTTCACTAAAAGCAATTGGATTGACATTGACAAACACATAAAAAAGCAGGTAGAAGAGTTTCATAAAAATTAGAACAATTCAGCTGTTCTGTAAATCCAGCCAGGAGAACCTTTTAAAAATTCAACTTTTTTTTCACCCAGGTATGTATTTAACTTAAAAGACTTAGCTTAGAAGCCCAAGCTCATTTGCTAGTCTNCTTTGGAATATTTTGATTTCTTGACATGGGGAGCAATGAAGTGTACTTCATTGATTTAATTTAAATGAGTAGAACTTCTTCAGTCCTAGCTAGGGCTGTATTGATGGCAAAATGGGGTTGGNATTCTGGAGAACATATAGGGTTAGNNTTAGGTCTTTAGTGATGTTTTCTTCCATCAAAGAGGGGTATTCTCTGTGTCTAAGAGTGTAATAGTCTCACTAAAATTAAAAGGATAACCTTAAACATTTTTGTAATTGCCTTTAACTGAGTTGAAGTTTAAACCTTGATGTAAGAGTTTCCATTTCCACCGTTTGATATTTTTAACTGTTATAGTTTTGATATAGTTTTGATTATATCTGTTGTCTGTAAAAAATACCTTTATTTTGAAGATTGCAATATTCTTTATCTACATGACATGCGAGACAATTGCCTTCTTAGGTTATTCTGCATGATAAAATTTGTAAGGATTTTTGAAAATAAATTTTTAATTGAGATCCATTTGGAGTTGAACAGAATCTCTCCATTTATGTTCTGAAATGAATAGATATCACCAATAGATATCAATTTTTTCAGTATGTTTTTGTATGAGATCTTTCAAAACATTTGTTATTTTGTTCCTTCTCTGAGCTGCTTGAAACTATTATTAACATTCTTGAGCTGTAAAATTGTTGTGTAATATTTTAATAATTATTAATAGATAGAAGGCTTTTATACACTGTATGCAATTCCATACACTGCCTTTATTTATTGTGATTTGGTTTGGACTGTAACTGGTTATGAAACTGAGATCATCACAGCTGAGCTGTGGCTATTAAAACTATTTCATCCAATGGTACAGGTAATTTAGGACCACACAAGAGTATTTTCCTCTTCAGTGATCATTTTTTGCAGGTTTTTTAATCAACTTGGCTATTTATTTGATGACATATTACCAATGTGTCTAACNTTGAATATAATCCACTGAAGTTCCTTGCATTCCTCAACTAAATAGCTTTGAATCATCTGNAATTTTTTACCTCATTGCTAATTCCTTTCCTGGAACATTAATGAAAATACTGAAAGGTNGATATAACACAGAATCCCTACACACTCTGCTATTATATTTTGTATTTTGCAGCAAATTATTTTTTNATAAAAATAGGTAATTTAATATTTGTTTCCTGACTCCAAGTCAGCTCCTGATACATATCAACCCTTTGCATCTAATCTAATGTCTACATATTTCTTGAGTAGCCTGTTAAGGACCTGTGAAAGGTCTTTTGAAAGATTTACTGGATTTTTGTGGCAAGGTTTTGACAGCAGAGGGGACACAGTGGTGGCTTCTGTGAGGTGACAACAGCAGCTGTGCCCATGTCATACAGAATCAATTCCAGTTGGCTCAAAGAGAGTGCTGCCACTGGCTGCAGCTGAGAACATCAGTGATGCTGACAGACCTCTGGGATAGCATATTTAAGAAAGGGTAAAAATGCTTCACAAGAGCAGCTGGGAGAGAGGAACAAGAACTTGGGAGAGAAGCAGCCTTGCAAATGCCAAGTTAGGGAAGAAGGAGAGAGAAGTAGTGCTCCAGGAGCAGACACTCCCCTGCAGCCCAAGGGGAAGATCCTGGTGAAGCAGGCTGCTGCTCTACAGGCCATGAAGACAGAGTGACAGCANATATCCAGCAAAAAGCCAGTGCCTCCCATGGAGGACACAGCAGGTGGACNTGGGAACTGCAAGTACAGAGAGCTCTCATACAGGCTTAGAGATAGAGGTGGATACAATGTCTGACCTAAAGCCTTGGAGGAGGCTTGGAGAATCAGGACAGAGAAAATGAAACAGGCATAAAACAAGAATATAAGTTCCTAATTTAAGTAGAAATATATTTTAAGCAAACAGAGATATGTATTATGTAAGCAAAGCAGTATGTGAAGTGAGATAGTAAAAGGTTTTAAAGTTTAGCAATAGAACCTCTTATAAAGTTAGCTAGAAGTTTAAGATATATCCATGTAGGTTTGTGAAGTGTTATGTGATTGGTTAAAAATGNCACATTGAGGAAAAGCCACAAAAAGCAAAGCAATTAATGATTGGTGTAAAAAGATATTACCAAGTTTTGTATAAATATGTGATTGGCTAAAAGTCTAACATAAGCTGGACAGCTTCTGGTTTTATGGCACTAAATGTAACACCTTTAATGTCTCACCNTTCTATGAGACTGATGCCGTAAGGCAATAAACCATCTTTCAAAAGGTCTCTCAGTTGCCCCATCTCTTGTGATTTTGATGTCCCAATGGGCGGACATGCCCTGAAGAAAGCTGAAGCCCATGGAAAGCTCCTTCAGAAGCTGTCTCCTAGCAGGACCTGTGGCCCACAGAGAGGCCTGGATCATGCCTGAAAACTGTTTCCTGGGAAAAGACCTATAATGGAGTATTCTTGAGGAGACGCAGCCTATGGGAAGGACTCGTACTGGAGACGTTTGTGAAGAACTGTCTCCCATCCCAGAGCAGAGGGAGAGTACAGGAAATAGGAGTGGCAGAGATGAAGAATTATGATCTCACCAAAATCCCCATTCTCTGTTCCCTTGAACAGCTTTTGAGATACAAAAAGCAGAAATTAAGCCTGAGAAGAAGGAGTGGAGGGAAGGTGGTTTCGGTTCTGTTTTCATTACTCAATTCCTGTGAGTTATTGTGCTATCCTGTGATTAACCAATACTAAATTGAATTAATTTTCCCCATGCTGAGTCTGCTTTGCCAAATATATTTGGTATATTTCTCCCTATTCTTATCTTGACAGAAAAATATTTTCATGCTGTTTTTTGTCTTTTTTCTGTATATACAGGAGAAATGCTATGACTGCTTGGTGAATACCTGCCAGCCAAGTTCAACCCACCACACAATGGTAAATAAATTTTATTAATCTCTTTAATTTACTCATTTTTTAAACATTTATAAAGATTTTATAAATTTGTGAAATGCNATTTTCCTTTACATGAACATGGCTATTTAGATACAGAAATGTGTCAAACTGGAAGATTCACAAACTCATTCAGTTTGCATACCATGATTAATACTTAACATGTATTGACTTCTTATCAACATCCATGTATTGAAAGCAAACAACTTTAATGGAAGAATATATTTGGTTAGCATAGATTAAGATACAGAAAAAAATCTTCAGTATGAGCTCGGAGACTCTTAAATGTAGATCTTGAAACACTTCTGCAAGCAATCTATTAAAGATTTTCCAAAGACTACAATGGAACAACCTGCAAAGTATTCCTTTAAGCCTTCATAGTTCTTTATGTGGAAATATAGATAGATATAAAAACAATCATGTTGTTGAAAGGTTGGTAAGACACGTTGGAACAAGGTCCAAACATACTTGAATGGAGAGAAGAAAATTAAAAGAAGTGGTTTTTTATCTCATAAAGTAAAATAAAGTGCAAGACCANTGAATAATATTCTAATGCAAAATCTCACTGGCATGTTTATTCTTAAATAGTAGGAAGGGAAGGAAAAGACAGGTTCCTCAACATGCCAATTTAGCCAGCTCCTAAAATGGTCTAATTTATGTAGGTGTAGCAGATACATATTTAGATCACTGTGAAGGAGATTAAACAGCATTCCTTGTAGTCCACCTTCTCAGCACTGGAGATGAGCACAATTTACATTTTGGGTTCTCTGTGTGATGGATTTCAAANCTTCGTACAGTGGCAGCAGGTATGTTGGACTAAGGGGTCAAAAACCTAAAAAATAGGAAGCTGAATTTATCCTTGTAAATGAGAGTTCAGCAAGAATATTCTGACTTCTAGAATTTTTTTTTTAATATTTTTTCAAAGNAACATACCTACCAAATTTATTAAAAATTAGCTTGGGAATAACAGTTGTGTTTAATCCTGAAGATCTTTCATTTAATGTAGACATACTAATGTCTGTGCTTGCCTTAACTATGGAAGTCTCTATGTAGAGAAAGACAGTGTACTTTTTTGCAATAAACAGCAAATAACATGGGTCCACAAGAAGTGTACTTAATAGTCCAGTAAACATCAGCAGAAAAATAGTGAAGGTGGAATTTGTAACAGGTGAGCTGATAAAGCTTATANAACAAATACAAGTTTCTTTTCCCTTACAATAATGTAATTTTAATGTAACTTGAGTGTTAAAGCACAGTTGTAGAGGTTTATCAAAGTTTGTTATTTTGTACAGATTTCATTGAAATAATTTTATGGATAGAAGGGACATCAAAGAGGATACTCCTGGTGAATGTGATATGGTTAATTCAAGTTATTTTTAGCAAGAAGACTAAACTGACATTGTCAAGACCTTTGAGTTTAATATCTGATTTTTAATGCTTCCCAGACTTTTACAATAAAGAAAAAAGATTGCACAGCTGGGTACTGACTTTTTATCTGATGAAACAGTACATTTCTGCCTTTGGGTTGAAAGTAAGAGGCTCTTTATTTGAACAGGGGACTGGATTTCCTGCACTTTTCCTTAGTTATGAAGCACAAAGATAACTATAGAAAAGTAATTCTTTTAAAAATAAACCTACAATGTACTATGTTTACCTAGATGGTTTGATTGCAAGAAATAAAGTTAGGTGTTCTGCAGTGTACAACTGAAAGTATGCATATTAACATCCATCTGTATTATGTACTTGAAAAACTGATCCTAAGACTATCTCTAAAAATCCTNATTTTCTGCAAAATTAGCCAGACCAACTAGATGCTATTGTCCTGAAGATTTACTCAGGGAGTTTTAAAGTAAGAAGTTTAACAGGAAAATACAGTGAAATGGCTTTGATAGAGTCTCCTCCTTTTCTTACAGATACTGTAAAGTTTATTAATTTACAAAATATTTTTATAATTTTGGATATCGTGACAGGCCGAAGTATACCTTTAAGTATGACACACTTTCAGCCATAACTCCTTTTGTATACTGCTTTAGCAGCACAAGTGTCACCCTAAGAGCTGGAATTTTAGGNCTCTATAATGTAAAACAAACAAACAATGTGTAGCTCTTTGCACATCAGGGTTTGGTTTTCTGATAGCTGCTGTTCTGATAGTTGGTCAGATTACCACAGCTGCCTATAGTAAGGCACACAATATAGTAAAGTAATCCTTTCTGGCTCTCATGTACTTGAATTGTCTCAGAAAGATGTCCTCTTATGGGCATAAAACAACCTGGATGTGAAATATGTGGCACNTTGTGTGAGCTGCAGACTTTGCCCATGATGAGCTCCATGAAGGCTGCTTTTATCAGTCCCTGCCAGTCACATACACCTGGACAGGTATTATTCAAAATGGTGATTTTTCCCCTGAACAGAAGATATATCAACAACAAGATTTCTAGTGACNTTTAAATCCAAGCTAGGAGGAAACTATCTGCAAAGTACAGACAGCAACATGTTCCATCCCTCTCTATACTTTCAAAATTTAAGCAATTCTGCATTATGCACTATATGTTTGATACCATTTAAGACTTTTATCAAAGTAGATGTACCCTAGATTCCACATTATATTAAATACACTTATGTATAGTATGTACTTTGATGAAAGAAGTGATAGTTAATCCTTTCGAGGAAATTAATTTTTAATGTGGACAGTTTTTTATTTATCAAACTGTTTTTTTCTCATTTCTGAAACATTAATTTTTATAGAAAATTCAATTAAATACTTTTAAAAATATTTAGATTATTGCAACTTGACAAAAAGCAAAATTTTAACCAGAAAGAAAAATCATAACAAATGAAGTTCAGCTAGAATCTATATCTATCTTTAGGTCCTTAGCCAGTTTGCATTCTATTCTGAGAGCACTTTTTTATGGCNTAGTTTATTAAGTTTCATGTTAATGATATGGTAATCAAATGCTAATGTAGAACAGTTCTGAACCAATTCAACAATATGAAATTGATGATTATTGCCACAAAAGCCTTTTTGCTTATGTAAGTATTCACTTTAAATGCATAATAAGATTTTTATTTAAGTAAGGAGGCAAGATATTTAAAATTAAATGGAAGATGATTTCTAATTGCCTTGAAGTAAATGCAAAACTATGATTTCTGCTTTTTAACTATGTTATTATATAGTCAAAACACAAAATATATTATTGCAAAGTTCCTTTATGGTCCTCAAACTCAGTCATCATTATCAGCTACACATAAAATGCGCACATTACAAGTACTATAAAGTGAATATGAAGTGATATAATTGCTCCTACCTTTTCTGGTTGAAAAGCAAAGACNTTCTTGAAGGTTTTAATGATGAAAAGTCCTCTTGGAAGCACATATCTCTCTTGTACCTTGAAATTGCCCAAATACATTAGGATATCGAAGATTGTGACCAGCATTGAAGTAAATGAAGGCCTAATGACTTCTTTAAAGCTGCTGTGTGGCATGATGATAAAAGGACCTGCTAGTATAATTGAGAGCAAACTGGAAAAATTGGTTGTATGGCTTTATTTTAATGACTGCTAACTGACTCATGACAACTTAATATCAAATACTCTTACGCTTATAAATTGGNCAGGAACACCAATTATACAGTAATAATTGTGTAGTACACTTCCCTAATTATGCCATTCTGTCCAGCATTAATACGTTTTGCTGTCATCTTGTGGTTATATTTTTAGCTTTTTTAATGTTTCCAGACATTGCAAATATCAGTGGTGGTTTCACCCTAGCTGGCAGCTGAGCCTCAAGAAGCTGCTTGCTCCCACCTCCCAGCAGGGCATGGAAGAGACTCAGAAGGGCAAAGTGGAGAGAACTNGTGGATCGAGACAGCTACAGTTTAACAGGCAGAGCAAAGGGTGCACGCACAAGCAAAATAAAACACAGAAATCTTTCATCACTTCCCATGGTCAGGCAGGTGTTCAGCCATCTCCAGGACATCCAGGTTTATCATGTGGAGGGGTGACTTGAAAAATCTAATGTCATTTCTTCGAATGTCCTCCCCACCTTCCTTCTGCACTCCAGCTTTTATTGCTGAGCATGTTGTCAGTTTAAAGATATAGGTAGTTTCTNTGGAGTTTGTCTTACTAAGGGATCAGAAGACTGAAAATGAAAAAAACCAAATCTAAGGAAGAGGCATGCCACCAGAAATTGCAATNTTCTGTGGACACGTACTGTTTCTTGAACAAGTTGACATAGTGTTGTGGGCTTCCCCCAAAGCAACTCTATCATTTCACCCTACTCAGCAGCACANNGAAGAGAAAATATAACAAAGGGTTCATGGGTTGAGATAAGGACAAGGGGAGATTGCTTATCAATTATGAGGACAGGCACAATAGACTAAACTTGGGGAAAATTAGTTTAATTTAAGCCAAATCAAATCAGAGTGGTGTAATGATGAATAAAACTAAACATGTGCCCCCCCTATCCCTTCTTAACTTTCTTTTCTGCACCCTGCAGGGTCACAAGAACTGCCAGGACCTGGTCCATTGTGGCCTTTCCAAGGGGTTCAAAGCCNCCTTTGGGCATTCACCTGCTGTGTTGTGGGGTTGTCCAGGGCTCCAGGTGGATCTCTGCATTCCTGTGGCCTCTGTGATTGCAAGGACATGGCTGTCCCACCATGAGTTGCACCACGGTCTGCACGGGAATCTCAGCTCCTGAGCATGACCTGCCCTCCTTCTCCTTGGATGTCATGGCTGTGTCTTCTGCATATTCTCACTCCTCTTTTCTCTGGCTGTTGATATACATCAGGTTTTCTTCCCTTGATTAACTCTATGCCACCATCGCTGAAGGGCTCAGNCTTGCCCAGTGGTGAGCCCATCTTGGAGACAGCTGACATTGGCTCCATCAGACATGGGTGAAACTTCCAGGATATTCTCACAGATACTACCCCTGCAGTCCTCCCTACTACCAAAACCTTGGCATAAAAGCCCAGTTCACATAGTTATCAGCTTCTGTGTTAGCCATTTTTGAGCTGTGATCATAAGACAGTAATACTCTTATTTTGATTTATGATGCATCTTGATATATTTCAACACATATCCATAATCTAATATTTTAGGGATTTATCCTTAACTGGCTAGCCTAAAATCTAGAGTAATTTTTACTAATATTTCTGTTGTGTTCCCTTGAGAAACATTTAAAAATTATGTCCCAAATTAAGTTTATGGCAAAGACAAGAGAAATTTCATTTAAATTTGCTTTTCCTTGCAGGCCATATGCTGATTTAATCTACTGTGCTGCAATCAAACTAAAGATCAAATATGAAATATGGTGTTCATTGACAGAAAAAAGGAATTGATTTTTTCCAAATGACCATTTGGAAATCTGTAAATGGAAAAGCTAATGCATGTTGTTTTAATTTCAGTTTCCTTTATTCCTCATGACCCCCTCTAGTCTTCATATACTAGACATGTATGTATACTGCATGCCATATATTTAAGAGACATATGGGAAACACATTTTGCAGGGAAAGTCTGAGCAAAAAAGGGAACAGTTTTCCTGAAAGAAAAGATGAAGGAAAAGGATAAAAGCAAGCCTTGTTAGCACCTTGTTTTATTTCTACTATTTTCACTGTTTTCTAATGTTTCCTTTATCAAATAATATGCAGACTGCTACAGAATTTTATGGCCTTTGATTTTAATAGTCCACAATGTTCAAAATCTTTACNATTAGAAAGCCACTCCAAAAACTGAAGAACGGCTTGAAGAAATAATAACTTTACCTGATTCCTGATATTGTCTCTCTCTTTTTTTTCCAAAACGCAGTAAGTTCCTTGATGCCATACCCTTCATTTTGTGTTCTTTATTTACTATGCCTTTGCTTTAGATAATCAAGGAATTCTTTTGGTCTTTTCCGGACAAGATTCAATAAAATGGAGATTGGGTTCCTTTTTTCATGCAGCATGCTACGTTCCCTTAAACTCACACATTTTTCTAGTTTTGTTTGTTTGTTTGTTTGTTTTCTAATATATTAATTACACCTGCAGGCACTAAAAATATTTAAATGCAGTAAGGCAGACAAATTTAAACTTGCTTTTCTAAAATATCTCCTTCCTAAGTTCCATCCCACCACCATCCATACCAAGCAGCTTTCTACCATTCAATCCTANAATTATGCAATAGTTTAGACTGGAAGAGCCTCCCAAGGTCTCTAGTGCAATCTACTGCTGAAAGCAGAGCTACATGCAGAGCTAACTTCAACGCTAGATCTTGTTCAAGAAAACAGATTTCTGAGCAGCTCAAAAAATTTTATGGAGCTCAAAAATTCTTATAAATTTTAGATTTCTGGCTAATATGTCAATTAATGTCTTTTAACCTGAAACTTCCACTACATTCAGCTTAAAAAGATAAGCTTTAGCTTACAAGTACTGCTGTCTTTATAGGGNTGGATTGTGTTTGACCTGTGCTTGACAGCAATTCTGCATAAAACAAGCTCTTTTGGCATGGCACAACCAAGGGAATTACCAGTTGTCTGAAAAAGAGGATTTGAATAGAGAAACAGCAATAAATTGCATTTTGTATGTTTTTTTCTCAAAGAATAATAATATGATACTATAATGTAAATTCTACCTGTTTCTGCAGTTTACATTTCAAACACTTTTCTGTATTCTGTTCCAAATTTAGTCTACTTAATGCATAAACACATACTGTGTAAGTTCTCTTTTCTATNCTTCTGTTTCTAAATAAAACAAATAAAGAATCAAACTTTTACATATGCTACTCACAAGTAAAGTCAGGGTTTGGGTTTTTTTCATTATTCTGAGTAAACATCCATGCAAAATGAGAGGTTCAAGATATTGCTGCAATAATACTACTGACTTCTGCACAGAAATGCATAATCATAAAAAATAAAGATTAGTTGCTACATTTTTTTTTATTTCTACATCATCTGGGTGTAAACAGTCCTCTTGAGAATAATGGGAGATTTCATGGCATTTTGAAAGCAGATTTTCAGTCTTTATTAGTTTTCTTATGTATGCTTTATCCATGTTAAATTCATTGAATTTTGTTTGTAATTTTTGAATAAATATATCTGTGTCAAAAGAGAAAGATACAAGTATCTATTTAGTAGAAACAGTCTGATGCCGCAGCTACTTTCAGCTGCATTTTTCCCACTATGTAGCCCGATGTTATTGGGAATGGTGTGACAAAAGTTCATGTTTAGGAGCAGACAGAGGTGAGGTAGACTGGTATCATTCACCATTTAGAAGGCCAGACAAAAATCAAGATGATTGTGCAAAGCAGAATGTGTCTTTTATGAAAGTAATCANCTAAAATTATGTTTGCAGCAAATCTCTTAGAATTATTCTAATAAATTTTAGATCTGAAGAGAAGATTTGATGCTTGGCTGACAGTTGTATAATGAATGGGGCCTGAAAACAGTGGGGCCCTGGAGCTGGCTGCAGGCTACATTTGTTCTTAAATCTCCACTGATGTTTTAAAATGCAATGGGATTTGAATGCATGCAAAGTTACAAATGTCAACAGAGTTACTGTGAAGGAGCAATATGATTTTCAGCCAGACAGTTTTTAGTGCACAACAACCTGCACACCATTTTTTGTTGCTTCTTATCATGGAAGTATTCTGAACTGCTCTGATGGAGAAAAGTTTTACATTTGTCATCTTCTAAAATAACAACATCATGCTCAAAATCATTCGATAGGAGGACAACAAATTTCTTGAAATATGATTATGGGTCTATAATGGTTCAGGCAAATAGAACAGCCAGACAGATGTACNGAGTTACATGTTCTGAGTTTGTTATATGAATGAGACCTGTGGACTAGGAATATCATAAAGGCTTTAAGCCCTTCAGGCTCCTGTGCTCAAGATGTTTCTCCCCAGTAGTTTTTGAAATACAGTGATACAGTGATACAGTAATACTGAGCAGGTGTGAGAAGTACTTTATGAAATAGTTCATGTTGGAAAAATAGTATCCAAGATAAAAGAAAATTAATCTTATTTCCTGAGGTAGTAAATCATAGAAATACTTGTACTACTTGCACTTTCCCACTTGTTTATTCCTTGGATCCTGTAACTAACTTTTAAACATATTCCTTAATTTGCATCAAATAAAACAGAGAGATAGCATGAAACTGTTGAATAAGTAGAGAAAATGTATCCAAATGACTGCCACGGAGAGAGACTAGCTGCAGCCTGAGCTCNGCAGCTATTGCTTCCATTTGGCCTGCTGGCTAGCTCATTGACAAAAACTTGCCATCACACACTTAATTCAAAGCCAGCCACAGTGTGATGCCACTTGTGCAGCTGGTGATGAGGGACATTGGATGGAGCTTTAAATCCTCCAAAGTCTAGTATGACAGGGCAGAGGAGTTGAAGGATGGCAGGATCCAGGATTCTGGCAGGAAAATCATCTGCTGAAACCAGCCACTGATAACCCAGGTTTTCAGAGAACAGCTACTGAAAGTTCTTTGTAGTGTGGATGCTTTATATGTGAGAAGTGTTAATAACACTTGAAGGCAGGGTTTATTAACAAATAATAATTTTTTGGCAATAATATTTTGTATTACAACATTACAGAGTAGTGAGTTTCTAAATTTCATCACTTACACCCCAAATTCCCAGAGTCTTCAGCTCTGGAAATTGGACTTTGTTTGGGATTAAATTGATAGCACTTCTTAAGCTGCAGTTACTGGTGAGAAAAATTCACATCATTTGAGAGGAAGACAAAAAGCTGAGAAGATGTAGGCCTCCTCTTGTGATGCATGTACCTTGTAAAAGAAGCTGCAGTGATGGAATGCAAAATGCTGTTCATGTTTTGGCNGTCTGACAAAACATTGTTCAATAGCAGCAGTACTAGCTTAGAAGAAATGTGGACCAACAGATGGTCTGTCATCTTGCCTTTATGTCTTCCTCTGAGGTAATACCCATGGAAATGCTGTGAGGTTTAATGCATGTTGTCCCAGCAAAATCTCTCATAGTAATAAATAAAAACTGTAGTAAACAAGCAAAGCAATGACTCTACTAAGCACACATAAATAAGAAAAGCTTGGGCTCCTTCAGTGTCGAATGCCAGTAAACCATCTTTCCAGTTTTGGTTCAATACAGTTCTTCTCTTTGAGGACTGCTCTTCTAAAAGAAAATCCAGCAGACAAATAGTTTTTTTGAATGGACTGGATATTTNGCTAGTATTCTGGAGGTTATTTAGGTACTATTCCTGTATGAGAGAAGAGATCAAAATTTGTGTTAGACAAGATATCTGGCTGCTTCAGAAAATTTGGATAAACAACTGAATTTATGACTTCTACAGTAATTTCCAGATTTATGCTAAAACTTTTGCATTTGAATCATTAACTCATGCTTCAATAGTAGTTATTTGAATGTTGTATTCCATTATCAAGGGATTTATAAAAGACTCTTGAAACCAGCATGTTTCTACTACTTATAGAGCAGTATCCTCATCAGTGCTGTAACAGTCATCACTAGATACATTTCTCCCATGAAAAGTAATTGAAGAATTGATAACAGCATTTTTCTTTGCTTGGTATTCTTTCTAAAATAGTAAGTTGCAAAGTGAAAATTGTGAACTATTTTGAAGGATATGAACTGTTTTGAAGGACTCAAACCTTTAATACTCTGGAGTCCCTAGCTGTTATGGTATTATTATGGGTTATATGGAAAAGCAAATCTTTACTTTTGTTTCAATATATTTCAATATAGTCACATGAAAGTGAATAATTTTTCATCATGTGATGGTTTGTGAAATATACTTGCCTCTGTTAAAAGAGTGTCATCTCCCCAGATTTGGTACTGAGGAAATTCCAATTTATGCACAAAAATATGATTCACCGAGTTTTCTTAAGAAGAAAATCCAGGTGTGAAATTAGAATCCAAGCCTTTATTGGGAACACAAATCTTCTCCCCTGCATTTGTAAACATTCAGATTCATGGACTTGAACTGGGGTTCAGCTCTAGATAATGAAATATGTCCCACTTACCAGAGGCTTCTGGACTTGAGGCATAGGTGTATTTTGTTTACAAGCCCTAGAATAGGACATTCTCTTTACCCAGGTCTTTTTCCTTACAATGGACTGGATCAGCCAGGAACACAGTATCTTCTAAGATCCCACTGCCTTCTCCTCAAAGAAAACACAATATTGCTTGATTCTTTATGATACTAGGCTCTTTTCACAAAAGAGACCTTTTTCTTTTCCATGATGCCAGGATACTTTTTGTTCATGTAAGCAGCTCATGTTAACAGTTTCAGCCTCTCTTTAACATCAATAGCATTCTGTATAAACTTAAACATAACTGATTTATAAATGTGTAATGATCTAGCTTTTAGTAGGAGAGTGTAACAAGGAAAAAAAACGTGGAGCTCACAATTTGTTAAAAGAAAAACACGATCAAAGACTTTAGCTGCTATGACAACCTTCTTTCTAATGAGCTCAAGCAAAATATAAAGTTTATAAAGAGCTGTGTTTAATGATACCTTGCTTTTGAGACAGTATACTTCCTGTAATTTGTAAAGACTTTATTAAAACATCATATGTCTTTTAAAAGCAAAATGAAAAATTACTTGTGTTTGATAATTGCTCTTGGTCTCTTATAGTCTGCAAGGCTTGTTCAATCAT
The DNA here is from genome assembly GCA_900205225.1 of Saxicola maurus maurus. Classification (NCBI taxonomy): domain Eukaryota; kingdom Metazoa; phylum Chordata; class Aves; order Passeriformes; family Muscicapidae; genus Saxicola; species Saxicola maurus. The sequence continues at coordinate 1,334,374 of OAMK01000703.1, read as the reverse complement.
TTATTTTTAAAAGGCTTGTGGCTAGCTTTGGAGTACTTGCACCATATGGAAAATAAGACTGTAGCTCTCTAGGGCCCCAAAACAAACCATGTGTTCAGAGATTTTAATTCTCATAGAACTTGTTAAGAATAGGAATAGTTACTTACATTTCAGATGCATGTGTTTGTCCTCACATGAAATAAGATATTAAAACACTGTAAACTAGCATTTTCTTAGTTTTGAGAAGTAGCGTCTTGCCACAAAAAAGAAGAAAAATATAATGTTTTTGATATAAGGCTTGATAGAGGAATTTAAGGGAAGTGTCTTCTACCTAGACTGGAGCATCTTCCTACTAATCTCACTACTTTTTTGGAAACTGTATTTTTCTTGCATTGGCTGAATTGACTTTCTCAAACCAAGACTCACATTCAGACTACTGAGTATTGGTGTTACCTCTGTGTTGATGTAAACATTAATCACTTTCTAGACACTCATATTGCTCAAGCTTGTGTTCCTGTGTATCCCTGCCTATCTACCTCACCCATTCCTATGGCTCACCAATTAGCATCTGCAGTGGCATTTTGGTGTCTTCCATTCTAGCTGCGTGGTTGGCCTAGCACAGCTGTTCTGTGATGATTGTTTCTTTACTTTCCCAAAGAGCAGTATGTTTCAAAATTTCATTGTTACAAACGGCATTTGCTATATTGTGCACAATATGGCACACAGATGGCGCAGATGAAACCCATTTAAAAGCTTTATATATATCAATAGTATGGCAATTTTTCACACCCTTATAGCAAACTAGATACTACTGCCATGATGTAGATGTTTTATTTAGTATGAAGTTTTTCTGCTTTGCTCTTTCCAAACTCTTCCTGCTAATCAGCCAAAAGGCATGCTGTATCTGGTAGTGCATTTTGTCAGGCATTTGTACAAACAGCTGTCATCTGATATATTACTAAGGCGACAAAATTTTTTGATAGCTTCCCACCATATGTTTCTGTTCAAACTTTACCTGGTNGAGGCATATCTATCTCTTCAGTGTTTTTCCACTGCTCATAATGACTCCTTACCCCTTTACAAATGAGGCTACTAAAGCCAATAATCAGTGACAGCCTCAAGGTAAAGTGTTTAACATACAACACCTCACAATTCTCTAGAAAGACACTTGAGGGTTTCAAGCTCATTAAGTTAAAGCAATTTCCACATTATAAAAAATGTATCCAGATCAAGCTCCTTGCTTTATCTGAGAGTAGCATAACTGGAGGACAGAATGATATTAAATTCGAATTTTGTTTGTTTGTTTGCTCCTTTCTTTGCTGAAGGCAATGGCATAAGAACTGGTGAGGATGCTNACCTAGCTAGCCTTATCAAACATGGACGTGGATATCTATCTCATAGATTGTTCTGTTAAGAAAATAGTATAACTCAGAAGTGATTTTTCTTTAGAAATGTGCTGTAGGAAGGCATTTTTTGCTCATTTTTTTTATTTGGAAAAAGGGTAACGTTACAGATTTTGCAGTGTTCATTATAGATGGCAAGATTCCAAATGATTTTATAAAGTTAGTCATAGNTTCTTAAAGAAAATACCTCTTTATCTTCTGCTTCTGAAGGCCTTAGTTTAAGTTATTTGACTAGATTTTGTTGCTNATCAGAAAAAATTTTGTCTCTATACTAATAGTTCATAATAGATCAAAGACAGTACTGCAACTTTGTGTTACATTCATGTTCCTCAGTCATTCAGCCTAGGCTGCTGAAGTATCACATGTTCAACAAGATGCCAGCAAGTAAATATAAGATACAGCTGGTGACTTTTTTACTTTGTTAGAGAGAATTATTAATTTAATACTTCAGTGTTTGTTAAAAAATGGGTTATTTCAATTCTTTCTTCAGCAGAAGGGTATACAGAAATACCTGACCTGTTGCTGATCTTCCTTTTAGTCAGATATTAAAATTTCCCATGAGGTCAATATGTTTGGTATTTTTTATATATTTGATATGTTGATGAAATAAGTTCATCTAGGTCTCTGAAAAAAATGTCCTTCTTGTCTCCTTTGTTGCCATGCTTGGTGCAGGAGAATGGATACCTGTAGCACAGTCCCTGTTTTCAGTANATGTTAAAGATCACATACACTGCAGGACTGACTTTGGAAATTATTGACATGGAGTTTTTAATTAGGGCATTAAAAAACAGATAACATGGCTGCGATCTGGGCAAGCACATAGGAAGAAACAAGCTTTCTTTTTTTCCTTGATTTTCTTTTGTTTTCATTAATTGTGTCAGTGTCTGTCCCGTATTNAGCCAATGTTAATCTCTATATTGTGTGGTCAAGTTTTGGTAGCAGAGGGGCTACAGGGGTGGCTCCTGGGAGAAGCTGCCAGAGGCTTCCCCTGTGTCTGAGAGAGCCAATAGCAGCCAACTCTGGGGCAGGTCCACTGCTGGCCAAGGCTGGGCCAACCAGAAATTATAATAAAGCCTCTGTGGTAATAACATATTTAAGAAGAAAGAGGTTATCGTGAAGATGTAGTTGCAGGCAGAGAAGATCAGGGTGAGAGCATGAGAGAGGAACAAGTCTTCAGATACCAAGGTTGATGGAGCAGGAGGGGCAGGAGGTGCTCCAGGTGCTGGGGCAGAGATTTTCCTGCAGCCTGTGGTGCAGCCCCTGGAGAGGCAGCTCTGCNCCTGCAGCCATGGAGCAACAGGGATGCAGAGATTCACCATGCAGCATGGGAAGGAGTCTCACACCAGAGCAGATGGCTTGAAAGAAACTGTGTACCTGTGAGAATCCTGTGCTGGAGCATGGTCCAGGTAGGACCTGCATACCTGTGGAGAGAAACCCGTAACAGCTTCCTGGTAGGACTCATGTGGAGAACCCACACTGGAGCAACCTGTTTCCTGAAGGACTGCACCTTATGGAAAAGGGACACAACTTGAAGCAGTTCNTGGAGAGCTGCTGCCCATGGGATGGACTTATGCCGGTGAAGCTCAAGGAGAACTGCCTACCATGGTGGACACCATGGTGGAGCTGGGAAAGGGCTCCTCTCCCTGAACAGCNGTAGGAACAACAAAATGACCATAATCTATTTCCTGTCTCCCTGCAAAACTAGAATGGAGGAAGTAGAGCTATGACTGTGAGAGGGTGTGGGGGAGCTGTTTTTAAGATTTGGTTTTACTTCTTATTGTTCTGCTCTGATTTCTTTTTGGTACTAAAAGCAATATGTCTAATTCAAGTCTGTTTTGCCCATGAGGGTATTTGGATCTCCCCAGGTGCTTATCTCAACTAATGAACCTNTTGCTGTATTTNCTCTCCCCTGTCCAGTTGAGGAGGACTGTGATAGAGCAGCTTGGGTGGTTGCCTGTCATCCAGCCAGCATCAACCCACCACAGGTCAGTCCCTGACATGAGATCACATTCTACTGTTAAAAATAGTGTATGTTCTTACCTCAGAAATCTNACTTAGCCCCAGTAGTCTCAGCAGGTTCCACTAGGCTGTGCAGAGTTTAGTACACAGTGTCAATAGCTCTCTGGAGCCACAGGTATATAAAAACAGTATGAAAACTACTCAGAGTGATCCTATCTCCTTTGACATCCTCCACTGCAGCAGCTGCAGCGTTTCCTGCACCCAGGCTTAGTGTCAATTTTAGTCACTTGCATTTGCAGCACTGGGAATTGCATACCCTGTAACAGCTAGCTTTTATGCAACTATTAATCAGAGATAATCTATGGAATCACAGCAGAGAAAGTGAATGAAGACTAACACCATACATCCTACCCAANGTACTTTCTAGAAGATTCTAAGCCAATAAAAGAAACAACCTCATTTTCTACAACAATTTTGCAAAACATACCTTGCAATTTTCAAATAATACTTGCACTCCAACTACCACAGATATCATTAGAAANAGCATTTAATTATAACAAAACTAATCGTATACTTTTTTATTTCTCCTAAAAGCCAATTTGCTTGAGGCTATTACTAAAACTGATTAGCATTCTTAGTTTCTGAAAATTATGTGAATGTTTCCTCTTCTGAGTAACATTAGTATGCTCCTTTAGTTGTATATTCTGCTTACATGAACAGTTTTCATCCTCCTGTTTCTGTGAAGCACTTACTTTGGGACAATGAAAAATTTACANCAATTATGTTTAAGAACAACAGGAACATAGTTCTCAGCTAATGGTTGAAATAGCNGAGAAATATTCCTCCTTACCCTTGGAAGTCTCAGCAATGGAAAGAAAGTCTGCAGGACTGCAGCTTACACACTACATACATAGGTATGCACTATGTTTACATAGATGATTATAGCTTTACAGTGCTCTGTAAATAGAGCACTCTCTGTGATAGAGTGTGTATCTGCTNGAGGGTATAAATCTGGGCTGGGTCTCTTTAGCAGCCTTGGTAGGATGAGGGGAAATGAAAAAGACAGAAAGGAACAAANAAGGAGAGAGTAAGTTCAGAAGTGTTTGAAATCTTTAAATCAGGATTGTCCTTTTCTAAAGAAGATGCTCAATTTTTATTATGTAATTTGGACAATACTTTTTTTTTTTTGTTTTGTTGTGCTTTATTTCCTTTGGGTTTTTTTCTTTTGTGTGAGTAGTCAGTTTAATGAGGGGGAAAAAAANTACCAACAACTGGATACAATAATGTGTATGGTCTCCTACTGGCCTAGGAGTAAACACATGAATTCCAGATGTTCAGTGTTGTAAAAACCACATTATTCTGGTTTGCACCACTATTATAGTAGTATTGATTTTTAAAGTTCTTTTTCCTGTGACTCCCTTGGTTTATTTTGGGTGTTGAAAACTTATAATAAATTTTTTGATTCAAACTTTATCTGTCCAATGACAAGTTAAATATGAACCAGCAGTGCCCTGGCAGGCAGGAGGGCCAAGAGTATCCTGGGGGCATCAGGCACAGCATCACAGCTGGGCAAGGGAGGGGATTGTCCCGCTCTGCTCTGAGCTGGGGCAGCCTCACCTCCAGTGCTGGGGCAGCTCTGGGTGCCACAACACTAAAAAGACACTGAGCTGTCAGAGAGTGTCCAAAGGAGCCCTGAGGGTGTGAAGGGTTTGGAGGGGAAGCCGTGTGAGGAGGGGCTGAGGGCACTTGGTCTGTTCAGCCTGGAGGAGACTGAGGGGAGACCTCACTGCAGTCACAGCTTCTTGTGAGGGAACAGGAGGGGCAGGCACTGATCCCTGCTCTGTGGGGACAGGGACAGGACCCAGGGGAATGGCATGAAACTGTCAGGAGAGGTTGAGTTTGATATCAGGAAAATGTTCTTCACCCAGAGGGTGTTTGGGCACTGAACAGGCTCCTCAGGGAAGCTGTCACAGCACCAGCCTGACAGAGCTCAGGNAGTGTTTGGACAATGCTCTNGGGCACATGGTGTGACTCTTGGGGTGTCCTCCTGTGCAGAGCCAGGAGCTGGACTGTGATNATCCTGGTGGGTCCCTTCCAACTCAGAACATTCTGTAATTATGTAACTCTTAGTATGCACGGTTCAAGTTAAGAATAGGTTAGTTTCCCACTAATTAGGAAAATTTCCCCATACATTAGGAAAACCAATACAGAAATGTTCAACCCCCTCTTTTTATAGCAGAAGGGTTAGTTTTATTTTCTGCCCTGGGATACACAGGTGAGATTATATGGAGCACCATATTTATTCCTTACTTGCATGAATCCAACTCAGTTATGCTTTTTAAAACTACAAATCACTTTTGTTGAAGTCAATGAAATTACTTGCTGGCAAAAAGCTGTATGCAAGAATGAGGAAAAAAGGTGCAGCAGAAAAGATATGCATGTGCCCCTCTTTCAGTTAGCTCATGAGAGCCTCCTCAAGCACACATGAATAAATAAGATANTACCAATTATGTACTTGGCTTTTTTTGTCTTCATCTTTGTCAGTATCACAGCTGTGATTACCCAGAAAAATCATGTGAAATTTCAACATTGATGTTTCCTATTTATGTACACAGTACTATTAGGAAGTTACAGGATCACAGGCACCTGCTTATCTAAAAGCAGAAACAAAACAAACAATACATTTCGAGAGCTTTGTCCTAGCTTGCAATCCAGTCTATCAGTTTCTACATTTCTTAGAAAAGTGTAGAAAGTTATTAAGAGGAGAAAACAAGAATTTTTCAGAAATTGTCTCAAAATGCATCATCAGCATAGAATGTTGTACTTTTCTGGGGAGTTTTTTGGATGGCTTGCTTGGATAATTAGTGTCTTCCATCAAGCTTTTTTTCCTTCTGGCTCAAAGAGTACAATATCAAGATGAGACCAAATAGAAATACTAGGTTAAAATTTCATGGCAGATTATATTCCAGATTGCATATTTATGTTATGTCTGCAATAATAACTCAAGAAAACAGCTCAGAAATTGTAAAGGTAATCTTTAGGTGTGGGGGTTTTTTTCTGATTATAAATTGAGATATGTTTTAGGACCATCCCTATTGTACATTAGATTATTTGGTGAGGTTTTTAGTTTACAGCTGCCTTCAGCTTCTAAATGGCCATACAAATGATGTGGCAAAATCATGAAGAGCACCCTTAATGAAGACAATAATTCTTGCTTATATAATCTATCCGTTAGTCTACTTTTCTTCTAAGAAGATAATTTTTGTACTGAAATATTACTTAACCTTATGCCATATTTTTCTATATTATACAAGACAATCTTATACAATTATATCCTCCATATTTAAAATTCTTAGTGTCTACAACAAAAAGAAAATAATTTATTTATAGCATCTGCTAAAGGTAACTTCTAGTGGTATTGATGAGAATNGGTTATACTTGAGTACATCTGACATTTATTGTCTTCTAATTAAGAGTCCAATGTTTTTAGTTAGACTGCATTAGAGNAATGAACAGTTGTACCAGCAAAAATAATACATTTGTAAATTATGCAGAACTCACTGCTGTTGCTTGATTATGTTTCTTTAATATTAGTTCTATTCTTTCCTGATAGAAGTCAAACCCCTCCTACATTCTAGTCTTAGATCTTGGCAGTTTTCAACAATAAACAAATGAGTTCCAGATGCTCTCTAAAACTACAGAAGACAACTGCCAATTCTGTTTGTGCCATTGTTGTGTGAGTTCTTTTTCTCTCTTGAGACCTTTCCTCTTCTAATTATTTACAGTATGGCCATAAAACATTGTTTCAAGCTACATTTTTCCGTAAAAATATAATCTCGAGAGTACAATGTGTTTTTCACGAAATATAGGACTATTTGTATTTTGTTGCTATTCATTTTAAAGTTTATCTTTATACTAGGTCTTTTACCACATATTCTTTCCTGAAACAGAACACAATTCTATAAAACACTAGAGTGACTTCTGTCTTTCAGGCACCAGCCTCTTTTCACTTATACAGTTAAATATTCTCAAAGAGGCTAATTCAAAACTCTATAAATATTTGTACTTGAAATCAACACAGAGTTTCTAGGCTGCTATTGATACACAAATAACAGCTAGTTCAATTTGCCAGCAAGCAGACAGCTTTAGGTAAACTCAAAATAAGTTTTTGCATTTTACTTCATCCGTGGAAAGATCAAAACCTTTCAGACTAGTTGCCTGTATCATTATAAAGTTAACAGAGCCAATGGGAGGATTGAGAGAGTAAAAGGAGAGAAAAGGAGGGAGGGAGACATAGAAATCATCCCATCCAAACAGAAACAGAACGGATAGTATGAATCTACTTTTGAGTGTCTTTACACTATCTAAGGAAGCAATCTGTTTGAATTGTTCAGAACAGATGTGCCTTCAATGCTTCTAACGCCCAGTGAAACAGAGCTTTCTCAAAAAAATAAGAGACGTTTTAAGAATTAAAACATGGTAATACAAAAATATCTCAGCAACTTTTATAAGGGATGTAAATGAGCATTATTAAAAATAGGAGGGAGCTGACTGAATTGATTTTTCAGAAATTGCCACTTTCTGATTTATGAAATGTGAACTTTGTATCTCTTACCGATACGTTTCTCTCCCCTTGTTTCTTTTTTAATCACATTATAGGAAATATTTTTTCCACATCTAGTTTTTGGTTGGAAACAGATTTCATTTAGGAAATGTAGGCATCCACAACCCATTTAGTTCCCATTTTCACAGCATTAGCAGTCAAATGGAAGAATTTTCCTTCAAGCCCCAGTGGCTCAGACTGAGAATCTTTTAATCTGAAAATAACTATATCATGTCATACAGTCATTCAGAGGCTACAGGCACAACGAATTGGCTACTGTGGAAATTCCTCATGATAAGAAATAGAAATGGAGACACTAAATTGGTCACATGAGTTTAGTTGATCATGCAGCATTTGAAATACATCATATGCATCTGGTAAGCAGCTCTTCACCCTCACACTTTTAAACTATATCTGATTCTCTCCTGTTAGGTAATGAAGTCAAAACTCTGNCTGTTTCCCCATCCCTAGGTTTTANNAGCTGAAGGCTGTTCATGTATCGTTAAACCATTTAAAGCTTAGAAGAAAATTCTATTTCTTCTTCTCTCTGTAATTTCAGGGGACACAAATTTTTGTATCCAAACACCAGTTCACTTCAAAAGAAATGGAGGAAATTCTCTTTCATGATTAACACTTTCTAAAATAGGTACCTAGTTATAACACCTGTTTATAATTTAAGGTGCACAAAACTTGAATTGACATGCAGAAGCCTTGTGCATGAACATTCACCTATTGTGCAATTTTCCCTTTTAGGCTACACAGCTGAGTGGTCTGTTTTTGAACTCAAACACATTTTCTAGTATTTCCATTACGAAAACTATTGTAATTTATAAGTTAAAAGAAATAAAATTTCATGCCATTTCTTAAAGATGACATTTTTGCTTCCTCTTAGAAAATGTTGGTGTTGAGCTATTTTAGCAGATGCAATGATTTCTGAGAGCTGTTCTTGCATCAGCTTGTTATCGCTGTAATACCACTGGCCCTATTTTTATCCTTATTACACAGAAGCTGATCAAGATGAGTCATCTAATTTATAATTAGTCCCATGGTGGTCAAGCCTGTGAATGACAATCTAGTTCTACATGGCAGCAAAGGGTCACAGCTGGAAGGTGCTCACTGCAGTGAGTGAGTGATCTCCTTCCTGTACCTGTGCACAAGGTCTGTAGTAGTGTTGAGCAGCTCTGGGTTACTGCCCATTGCACAGCTGTGGTATACAAATGAATGTATAGAACTCACCCTATTCAAAGGAGAAATCACTAGGGATAGAAACCGTTTAGAGCAGGCACATTCAACCTCCTGCAACCAGCAATAAGGAGAAATAAGGGCACTTTCCTTCTAGGTTATGGTGATGAGTGCAGCNGTGTTCTCTTGGTTGATCTGTGTGAGTGTTTGAGTCTGCTACTTCCCTCCTCAGGTACCTGCCAGAGCCATGATGAGCTAGAGAAGTCATAGAAAAAGACTAGAAGAAGAAGCATGGCAAAAGTCACTCAGATATTGAGTTTAACAGCANAACAGCCATTTTCTGTTACTTTTGTATTCTTGTTAACTGCTTTAAAATATATTCATTGGTTTTGAAACATTAACTTTGGAGGTTTATCCGCAGACATCCTGCATATTTTCCACTACTTTAATAAGAGTCTGAATATTTTCATCTTACATTCCTACTTTTTTTAATGACCTTTGTTGCTATTTGGTGGGGTTGTGCTGACTTTTTTTGGAGGGGTTCTTTGTTTTTTCTTTGTTTTTTTAACCATACCCTGATGTTTTGAATGTCAATATAAGTTACGTTGGGACAGGATATAATTCAGGATGCACTTATATTCCAATTATACATCAATCATATAACCATTAAAAAAAAAAACTAAGGTGCATCTCTAGTTTCATTTATTGCTTATTTGGTACAAGNTCCTCATGCTTCTTGAGATTTCTANTTAGAGTAAGTGAGATATTAGTTTAATGGAATATGCTAAACTTAGTGCTCTATTATTCTGTGCTTTTTCACCTAATTTTTAACACCTTCCCACACATGAGGGGCTGACGATCCAGGTGACTTGCCTAGACTCTAATTACTATATAGTATTCCAGGAGAGAGATTTCAATTTTGAGTTTTAGCTCCTCCGCTAATTAAGGCTAGGCTTTTACAGCTCCATGAGCTTCAAGGAATAATACAGAGTAATCAATGTGAATAATGAAATATTAGTCAGATCAAAGAAAGAGTTGGCATAAGAATAACAAAAAGCTTACAGTCAGACAAGAGTGACAGAAAATGCCACCACACCCATTTACCAGCCGCTAAGTGAACAGGTATTTTGTATAAAATGAAACATTTCTGGGAGGAAGGGTTAAGTGACACAGTCTCTTAGAACTGGAAGAAGTGGATTTGATGTTCTTCAGCAGAAATAAGATCTTGCTCTTCCATCTTAGGTATCTTAACTATAACGCCATGGGGAAAATATAATTCANTCCAGTTTTGTAAGTGAATGATATGATCTAGAGAATACACTGCATTATTTACCTGAAGAAAAATATATAGAACACTAAATACTTTATCAAGACTCTTTGGTCTTGGGTAATTAAGTGTGANATCATCAACCATTCTCCAAGATGAAAAGCAGGTACATTGATAACTTGACTAGAAGAACTTAGATCTTTAGGACCTTTAAATATCTGAAAAGAATAAATATTAAATATTTAAATATTGTGGATTTCCCTATAGATTTTTTAAAATCTGTTGTTTGTGCTCCTTGATGGAAAAGAAACAAGAAAGCCAAAACAAGAAACAGGCAAAAATTCCACAATAAACCCCGGACTTCTTTCCTGAGAAAAATTCATCTCAAGAATAATCAATATCTTACGGTATTAATTAAGTTATCCTTGTACAGTCTTTNCCACTAGTACACTATTGTGAAAGGATCTGTTGCCAAGAAGCATAAAAAATTGTTTGTTGCCCAGACAACCATTGTAAGGGAAGATTAGGTCAGCCTTCAAGTTGCCATTAAATTGTCTAAAAAGATTAAAAGTGATTTACAAATACATATCATTGAAATGCTTACTATGGGAGTTTTTAAAATATGATAACTGCCTGTAATAACTCAAATTCTGCACANACAAATGTCTCTTTTTTTATTTAGTTTTCATATCAACAACAATAACAAAATATCTTACAGCGGCTGAAACATACTTTATTTTTTGTATATCTTGCTCCTCCACAGAGGACATAGGCTAAAAACAGAGAACATGGTTGGAAAATGTTTGGATTTCATATGAAACTACCATTATTTTTAGCTAATTCATAGGCAAATGCAACTCTAAATTTGATGTTGAAGTTCATTTGGCAAATCCTCTGGNTTCTAAGTAGACAGTGCTTTTCCTCATCAGAGTGGTTTGGCTGAGAACCTTTCTCAATGGGTTTTTTTGTTATGAGCCTTCAACNGAGAATGCCATTTGTCTAGCTTAATAAAACAAACAAAACCTCCCAAAAAATCAACAACCCCCCAAAACCACAATCATTCTAGCAAGATTTCATGAAGAGTTTCTTCCTTTTTNCATCTTCTGATATTCCTTCAGAGCTGTTCCAGAAAATCGATGTGCACAAGAATACAACTGCAGAATAAAAGACTAGATAGAAGAGGTCTAGAAATTAAATTGGCCCAATGGAATTCTTTTCTTTGTAATTTGTGAATTCTTGATTGGAGACCTGGTTTATAAAATTGCTTGAAGGTACTAAAGAATTTATTTGGCAGCCCTGGTTTTGTAGCTCTTGTTTTTGCCATATTTACTGTTGTGTAAAGATGACAGGAGGACTTTCAAAACTTTCCTAAATTCTGATCTTTTGACCTTGAGGTACTTCCTTCTTTTTGCAATCAGACTGGAATAGAAAAGGGAAAAATTACATTTAGTAGGTTCTGTCTTACAAAAATTCTAACTGCCTTTGTTTTAGGTTCCTATGATTAAATATTCAGTGACCATGCATATCAATTAAAACTGGAAGCTAAGTAAATATTATNATTTTTTTTAACTTTGTTGAAATTCTCACAAAGCAAAACTATACCTGTGTAACTGTTTGAGATTGTCATTGCTGGCCTATTATGCTATTTAAAATTGAAGTGTTATCTTTTTNTATTTGAGTAATAAGAGGTAACTTGGAAGAACAAGGTTTATCAGTTTAACTGATTGCAATGGAGCTCTGATTTTCTAGAATTGTGTGAATACTTCTGAATAGCAGAACTACTTCATAACTTTGTAGAGAAACTATATTAGAAACACTACACTTTAAAATTTTTGGGGCTGAAAAAAATTTTGATTATATATATCTTTGGATTACAGAATCAGTGAGNCTGGAAAAGATCTCTGGGATCATCAAGTCCAACCTGTGANCAGACACCACCATGTCAACGAGACTATGGCACTGAGTGCCACATCTACTCTTTCATTAAACATCTCCAGGGACAGTGACTCCATCACCTCCCTGAGCAGTCCANTCCAATATCTAATNACCCCCTCTGTGAAGAAATTCTTCCTAAACTGCAATTTAAACCTCCCCTGGGGGAGATTAGGACTGTGTCTTCTTGTCTGCCACTCGTTGCCCAGGAGCAGAGACTGACACCCACCTGGCTACAACCTCCTTTAGGCAGTTTTAAGGAGTGGCCAGCCCTGTGGATCTCATACACTACTAGTTGTGCTTTGTCCAGGGTTTCCTACAGTCAACATCATAAATGATCAAATTTGTTGTCCAAAAAAAAAAGCCTTCTTGAAAAAAGTTTTATTTTTGTCTGTGAGTTAGATACTTGAATTAAAACACATTTGTAAAATAGTGCAGGCTATCTTAACATGTCCTCACAAGTTTTTGAAAACTGGGACTTGCCACTATTACATATGTGTTTGTGAAAAGGACTCTTGCTGTCACAAAACCTAAAAACAAATCTGTAGCACTGAAGTAATAGCAATTTACTATTTTATATCAACCCAAAATGTACAGGGGTTATATCTCCTTCTTGAAGAGTGAATGGGTGTGTCAGTTGCTATTACAGTAATACAAAGGTCTATGTAATTTGCTCAACTGGCTTTTCTTTTCTGTACTTTTATTTATATATACTAAATTGCGCACACCACCTCTGGACAGAACTTCAGTAGCTAAATATTCCTGGTTTATTTGTTTTATTCTGGGTGTTTAATTCTATTATTGAATCCATAAAGCTAAACAAGTGTCACTGAACCTGTACTAGTAATGTAGACTACAAAACTGCAGAGCCACTTGCCCAAAATCTCCCACCTTAGTAACAGATAGTTTTCTTTTCCATGTATCAAATATTTACGTTGATTTGCCTGAAATATCTTAATGTCAATGCTTATGCTACTGTGAGTAAAGGATTCAAACATTTTTTACCCTACAGGGCCTGCATTATTAGCTTGAACATACAGCCGACAATTTTTTGTGTCTCCATAGTAACATCCTTACACTCACAGGTGTTTTAGGACCAAGATTTATAGGTATNCTGACAGAATTTCTAAAGAGTAGTGGAAAATATTAAAATGTATTAAGAGTGTTAAAAATATTAAGGATAAAAGGTTTCATTTTTACTTTTTTATTTTTCCTTTTTTTCTCTTTTTTTCTTTCTTTCTCTTTTTTTTTTTTTTAATGGATGTGACATGATGAAGAGAAATTCTGGTAGTTCAGTTTAAGCTGGAAGGAATTAGATAACTTCACTTCCTCTTGCATCATGGGGCAACAGTTATAGAAGAAATAAATCAAAGAAACAAAGTAAGGAAATGCAAGTCTGCTGGACTGAAAAAAGACCCTTAAACTGCTGAACTCAATTGTCACAATCCTTTCAGACAAGGAAGTCCTGAAAGAAATATCTTCAACAAAGTTCCTTTTGCAAAGCCTAAAAACCAAACACATTTGCAAACAATCTTTATAAACTTTCAAATCAAATTGCCACAGTGTGGATTCATTTTTCACAAATCTCCCAAAAGATGCAAATGCTCTGTTTCCCCATTTACTTTACTTCCACTGGAGTGCACATTTCACAGGTTTTCAGAGTTGTAGACAAGGGTCAGGTTCTCGTCCATCCTTTGCAGATGCATGAAATAAACATAACTTCAGGCAAGAGTAAGAGTCAACACCTAACACAATTCAGCAATTCAAGGGACAAAGAAATGCGCATCTCTTTACAGGATTGATCAAAATATGCTAAATTTTAGCTTTCCCTTCATTCTTTTCTTTTTAACAGAAGTACAGAATTGTCCATTAAATTACAGGAGACCTACCAAAACTTTATTCAGCCATTCAGAAGTGAAGGCAGGTAAGACCTCTTGACAATGGTAGCAAACATGCAGGTAAAGAAAAATACTTCATTTTAATTAACAATGTCAGAGTTGTAANCCTGCAGTAGTTTCAACATGATTAATTATGGGCCAGCTTTAAGTATTCTAGAATCATCAGTTCACTGCACCATAAAATAAGCCACTTACAAGTCAGATTCCCAGTGTATTATCAGTTTAACAGACCAACAAATTATAAGAATTACTTTCTCTCCAAATTTATTACTTTGTAATTTTTAAGATAACATTGAATACAGCTGAAAATGAATTTTACCACCATTAAGTGAATATTCCCATGGAGTCTTCTTTAATTAATTTGAAATTCTTTCTGCTGANCCCTGACTCTGCATTGTCAATAAGTACATACATAATAAAGGCACAAACCAGTTAAGATTAAGCTTTGGCAGCATAAAATACAATTTTACACACAGAACATGACCAAAAATGCTAATAAAAATAATGCTCTTGTGCAGCATTTCTATTCCTACATATTCATCAAATGAAGTCCACAATACTACAGGAAGGATCAGAATTAGCTGGTCCTCCAGTAAAGACTGAACAAGATTTGTCTGTGAATATAATGTTTTTAAGCCTGTTTCTGCCCAGAAAGCAACTAATAGTTGTCAGGTTTTGTTTTTTTTCTGTATTTTGGTACTGTCCAAAGTNCAGGACCAAAATAACAATATTGGTCCTGAAGCTTAGGATCCCAATGGACATTTTTCTCCTGGTTAAAATACAGAAAAGAATCTGAATTGAAATGACTACTTGCTAACATACAAGAAAGAAGAAGCTCATAATGGGAACTTCTCTTCTGAAATACTGAGTGAAATGATTCAGTATGGTATAATATCTCATTCTGAACAATTACCAAGGATTATCTTTCATTTCATGCCATGGATCATCATTTCAGGACATGGATCATCATGGTTTTAACAAGAAAAAAATGTCAAATCCTACCATTTCTCAATCTTAAACTTATCTGTGAGTAAATAGTCAAAAGACATATATTGGAATGTGGATTAATGAGNGCATAAGTGTCAGCAAGCAGAGATCATGGATTTTGACACGTCAATATTTCTTCATTTATTATACTAGTGTTAGTACAACACTGTAGTAGGTTCAGTATCCATTTTTCATTACAAATTGAGAATGTCTTTAACAAAACAGGCTAAAAATATTAGGCTAAACACAGTTGCGGTTACTTTCAATTTTATTTTTTAATATATTTTCTAAGACCATAATTTTTTTCATCTGCTCAGATTCTGAAAATAGTATTAGTTCCAAGAGTTACTGATGGGTCCTGTCAAAACTTGGAGTCTTTGTCACAATAAAGAAAAGGATATAAAATTCTGTTCCTCAATCTGCTTTCACATTAGTATATAACAATTTCCTCTTCAGCTTTCAGGGCTTTTCAGGCCAGTTACTTCCAATGTGGAATCAAACATTTTTGAAAATTTCCACACATATGTTTTTTGATATACTTCTTCTGATATAGCAAGGAACATCTGATTTCCATCAGATATAGTGCATTTCTACTTCTGCCTTCTTCAATGTTAGGTTGCTTGTTAGATAATAATCTTAAAAGAAAACAAAGTATCACCAGTTTATCCCCGCCTGAAGGCTAATAGCTTATACTGAATAACACGGGAACATTTCACCACTTAATTATAAGCAGTAAGGAGCAGCAGGCTAATAAAATAGATTTCATTAGCTTTCTATTGCAAATTCTGCCACTCGATGTTTTCTGAGGATAATCCATACATACCCCCACATATTTTATTAATTACATATTTTTAAAATTTTCATTTCTTTATAAGCATTACATTCATCCTCTCTGTATTGACACAGATACACAAAGGAGAACTTAATCACGGTAATAACCTCCAACTGAGTCCATTGAAAAAAATGTAGTTTCATAAAAAAGCAGTGAATTTGTTCCCCTACTTTAACATTATGTTCAATAATTTACCAGAAGTTCTGGTTAGCTGAAGAACTCCCAGNTGACCAGAAATTACCAGTGTAATGCCCATTCACAAGATGGGTTGGGAGGACAATCCAGGCCTTTCAAACTTATGGCAGTGCTGCAGGAGGTCACTGAGAAGTTTATCCTGAGTGCTGTCATGCAGCACATACAGAACAGCCAGGAGTTCAGGCAAAGCCAAAACCCTTATTTATGGGTTTATGGAAGGCAGGTGCTGCTTGACCAACCTCATCTCCCTCTAAGACAAAGTGACACAGAGCNTGATGGAAAGGCTGTGGATGTGTGAACCTAGATACTATCTTAGTATGCCTAACTAGAGATATCCTACTTGTCCTGGTTTGAAAGGCATGTGTCTGCTAAGAAAGGCAAGATTCTCTCTTTGAAANTGAGCATGTAAACACCCTCCCTCCAAATTATTACAATTTTGAAATTAAGGAGCTCTCAGGCAAAGATATGGCAATTGGGAATAACAGTTCTTTACTAGGAAAATTAAAATAGAAATACAGTATTACAAAGAACAATCCCAAAACACTGACAGAGTCAGAATACAACCTGACACCCCATCAGTCAGTCAGGGTGTTGGTAGCAGTCCCATTAAATGGTGGCTACAGTCCTCCTGCAGTGGCAGATGTGGGTCAGCTGAAGCAGTGGTCCTGTAGAAGGGTGCAGTTTTCCTCTGAAGGTCCAGGGATGATGTGGAAAGGTCTGGCTTTCCAATGGAATCCAGTGGAAAGAAGGTATCTCACTGTCCAAAATCTCAGTTTTCCTTTAGGTAGGAAAGGCTTGGCTCCTCCCCCTGGCTGGAGCATCTCCCAATGGGATGATGTAATTTTATCAGTCATACAGTGGGACTTNATGGGCCATCAGCAGATGGTATCTTCCTGGAGGAAGGATGGGTTATGGAAAAGATAAAGATGATTGCTCCACCTGGTTTCAACAGATGACGTTAGAATACATGCTTTTGNTCACATCCTGTATTGCAACCTAANACACTACTTTACCTAGACTTTACCTAGAAAAGTTCCTGATACAGTTTTCAACAGCATCCTCCTGGAGAAACTAAGTGCTTATGGTGGGAA
The DNA here is from genome assembly GCA_900205225.1 of Saxicola maurus maurus. Lineage (NCBI taxonomy): Eukaryota > Metazoa > Chordata > Aves > Passeriformes > Muscicapidae > Saxicola > Saxicola maurus. Next base: position 1,317,046 of record OAMK01000703.1, on the reverse strand, counting down.
TGCATGCACTTCTTCATGGATTAAAAAGCTGACTGGATAGCTGGGCCCAGANACTGATGTTGAATGCAGCTAAAACCAGCTGGAGGTCAGTCTCTAGAGAGCTTCCCCAGGGCACAATATTGCTCCAGTCCTGTTTAAAACCTTCATCAATAAGCTGGACATGAACAACCCCTCAGCAGGTTGCTAGATATCACTAAGTTGGGTAGTGTTGATCTGGTGAGGGTGGGAAGGCTCTACAGAGGGATCTGGGCAAGCNGGATCAGTGGCCCAAGACCAGGAGTTTCATGAGGTTCAACAAGCTTGAATGCCAGGTCCTACACTTGGATCACGACAGTGCTACAAGCTGGAAGGATCATCGTGAGAGTTGCTCAGCAGAAAGAGACCTGGAGGTCTCATGTGCAGCATATGAGCCAGCCTGGTGGCTATGGAGGCTAATGACAGCCTGGCCTGTATCAAGAGTAGTGTGGCCAACAGGACCAGGCCACTGACTGACCCTGTACTTGGCACTAGTAAGGCCACACCTCGAGTCCTGTCTTCATTTCTGAGCTGCTCACTTGAAAAGGACATTGGAGTTCTGGAGCAAGTTCAGAGAAGGGCAATGGAGCTGCTGTCTGGACATGAGTCTTGTGAACAGCTGCTGAGGGAGCTGGGGCTGTTTACCCTGGAGAAAAAAATGACTGGGGAAAACCTCATTGCTCTCTACAACTGCCAGAAGAGAGGGTGTAGCAAGCTGGGAGTCTGTCTCTTCTCACATGTTTCAAGTGAAAGGATTTTGGATGGTATAAGCCTTGCTTTCTCTTCAGGATATGTCATACCTGCTTCTCTCTGTGCTGTGTTTACATGCAGCTCCTTAGAATAAACCAACTCATTTNACTGCCAGGTGCACTATTTAGCACAACAGTGCAGAGAATCAGTGTAAGTTCAAACTTGTCCTTGTTTTTGGAAAGGAAAAAATTCTAGCATGTTTTTCTATCTTTTATGGGTACCAACCTGATTTTACAAGGACTGATCACCAGACAAATACTGTACAGATGAAGAAATATTTTGCCCCATGCTTCAATATGCTTGTGCTTGCACAGTCATGATACGAACAGAAGTGCACTAGCTGTGCATAATTCTGTGTAGATAAAATTCTTTTTTGTCATGTCCTGAATGCATGCTTCTAATATTACAGACCCTGATATTTCTGCCTTTTGGAAGTCTTTGAGGACTGTCAAATGTTGCAGGTTCTAAAAAGGCCTGAACTTATTGAAAAGTGCCACCTGATCTTTCTATTCTTGCTATTTACTCTGATTACTAGTAACTATAGTCACCTCAGGTTTGATTTTCAAGAAATAAAATTACTTGATATAAAACTGTTTCCCACCCCAAATTACTGCATTATAATAAATAAGGAGATAAATTCTGTGTTTTATATGTGTACAGAATTCTATGGGTAAATACCCCAGTAAGTATACTAAACCTGACAATTTTATTCAGGCTTACTTGTATTATTGTAGCTGAGCATTTGTCAACAGAGATTTGTCTCAGAGAAGCAGAGAAAATTTAAGAGCACTATTTGTATGGGTCTGTTTACTTTTGGCTTTTAATAACTATTATTTTTTAAAGTGCATTACCCCCAGAAGAGGCTTTTAGAAAATAACGTTCCATAAATTAAACACATGTTTTCACAGCAGGCATATTCTGTAAATATTTAGGCAAATGCAGAATAAAGTTGGTTATTTTTCTCTTGAATTGTCCCCAAGGTTTTTTTATTTGTTTTGTTGGGTTTTTTTCACCAGAACCCTGATCACTCGCAAACAGTTCATACTAGTTGTGTTGCAAATAAAGGAAAACTGTGGCTGACTGTGGTTTGTAAAGGGTGTGCACAGAAAAGCACTCAGCNTTACAGTGTAATTCAGCATAGGACTTCATTCCACATCAGTGACAACAAGCTGGGTACACTGCTTCATTCAAATTGAGCAATGAAAAGTAAATTATTACAGTGCTTCATATCTGTTCTGGTACCGAGATATGATAGCCTGAACTGCAAGCAAAAAGAAGGCTGTAAAATAAATTCTTCCATTTTGATTCACACCAAAATTCTGCCTAGCCAAACATTCATTGGACAGGTGCACTACNCACTGGATTAAAAACTGGCTGGATGGCTGGGCCCAGAGAGTAGAAATGAATGGAATTACACCCAGCTGGTAGTAAGTGCTGGTGGTCCTGGTGACTCAGTGCTGGGGCCAGGTCTCTTCAATATCTTTGTCAGTGGTCTGGATGAGGGGTTCGAGCTCTTCCGCAGGCAGTTTGGAGATGACACAGGTTTTGGTAGAAGTGTTGATCTGCTGGAGGGCTGGAAGGCTCTGCAGAGGGATCTGGACAGGCTGGATTGATGGGCTCAGGCCAACTGGCTCTACAGGGCAAAGTGCAGGGTCCTGAACTTTGCTGACACTAAACACTGCCCCAGGCAGTGCTACAGGCTGGGCACAGAGTGGCTGGGGACCAAGAAAGAAAAGAAAATTACCTAGAGGTGCTGGTTGGCAGTGGCTGAACATGANCAGATGTGCCCAGGCAGCCAAGAAGGCAAATGGCATCCATGCTGCTATTGGTAACAGTGTGGCCAGCAGGACCAGGGCAGNGACAGTCCCACTTTGCTTGGCACTGGTGAGGCCACACCTTCAGTTCCTCTGTTTTGGGCCCCCCACAGCAAGAAAGAGGGGCTGGAGCAAGTCCAGAGAAGGGTGTTGGAGCTGGGAAAGGGTCTGGAGCACCAGGCCNGTGAGAGGTAGCTGAGGGAGCTGGGGGTGTTTAGCCTGGAGCAAGAGAGGTTCAGGGCAGACCTTGCTGCTCTGGAAGGAGGCTGTAGCCAGATGGGGGTCAGCCTCTTCCCCCAGGTGCCAGTGACAGAACAGGAGGGCACAGGCTCAAGCTGTACCATGGGAGGTTCAGGCTGGACAGCAGGAAGAATTTCTTTGCTTAAAGGGTGGTCAAATATCAAAATGGACTGCCCATGAAGGTGGTGAAGTCACCATCCCTGGAAGTGGTCAAGAAGTGATGAAATGTAGCATTCAGATCTATGGCTTAGTTGACATGGTGGTGTTTAGTCANAGGTTGAACCTGATGATCTTGGAAGCCTTTTCCAACCTTGATGATGCCATAATTCTCTGATTTTGGCTGCATCACATCTGCATTAGGACAGGATGTAAAGTTGGGTGCATGTAGTGGGATATTTCTTCTGTCANGTGTTGTTAGTAACCAACAATCTCAGGACTTTCAGATCTTTTCATATATTCGTGTCCTCATGCCGAGACCCCTCTGAAATTTCTCCCTGGAAATGCTCACATTTCTACTTCCCCTTTCAATTCAAATANAACTGTACCATTTCTCTCTCATCTCTCATGTTTATTATAATTTATCCTTGTGGTTTTCCCCTTGATGACACTGAATATGCAGCTACTGGCAGCACTGCCTCTGCTCACATAATCCTGTCTCTGTTTACTTCTGAGTTAGAGTGGAGTAGCATGCAGTCAGAAACATGCATATTTGGAAGTTAACATTGTGGATGGCAGATCTGATTTGGTTTCTTCCATACTGTGAAGGAAAATCACAAACAATGATGTAATATACAACAAAAATTCATAGTTTTTACTTGCTGGGATAACTTATTTGGATCCAAACAAGAGTGTCAAGGGTCTGTGTTCCTTAGGTGTAAGATGTAAGATTCAATTAAAGACCTGAGAACAGTTACCAACAGTTACAGTAACAAATCGATTCCAAAACTCTTGAACAGTGTTTTGTACTTTTTTCCACGTTGGAAAATCAGACAGCATAGCCTTTTTCAAATAAATTTTGTAGTGAGTGGGAGATGAAGCCAAAGTAAAGTAAGGTCATCCTGCAGCATTTTCCAATTAATTTACTTTTGCATTGACAAGTTATTAAATCTCTGATTCTTTCTTTGTGAGATAGAAAATTCTAGCTCCTAGAGAGAGCATATTTGTCCAATGCATGTGCAAGGGGGAAAAAAAATTATTCCTAGAAAAAGGCCACAGTGGGAAGCTAATTTACTCTGAATCTGTGTAGCTGGAATCAAGAGAATCTTGTCCAGGTGCTCTTCTGCACATGTAGCAGCAGTTCATGAAACNGAAATTTTTCAGCTTTGTGGAAAAAAATCTATTTGTAATACTGGTTTTTCTGTTCTTTGCACAATAAAATTATACTCTGCAGGATACTCTAAATACACTGACATAACCAATGAATTCTTTATGATCTCTAGCTGATTCTCTGTATGGTATCTATATAGTCTTATCATGATTAAAGTAGGGGAGTGCCTTTCATGCAACTTACGTTTTAAGTTTTCATGGTGTGTTGGTTTCACGTGCTTGGGGGGAGGGGCTCTCCCGTCTCTGGGAGCTTCCCCTATGAGCTGCTGGCACCAACCAGAGAGCTGATTTGGTGATGGACAGCTCGGGAAACCAATGAAAAGTTATTTCGCTTTCACAAATCACAGTGGATCAGGTTTGCTCTCTCTCTTTCGGCTTCCGGTCTCCAGGTGTGGTGGTCCCTGGCCGGGGGCTCCGGCCCGGCTCTGGGCTCGGCCTGGAGTTTGGCCCGGTGCCCCGGCTCTGCTGGGGGCCCGGCTTGGGATCCCGGCCCCGGCTTGGTGGGGGGCCCGGCCCAGCCGCACGGCCCCGGCCCCCCCTCCCTGACCGCATGGAGTTCCGGAGCTCCTCTCTCCACGTGGCATGGCCGAGCAGGGGTGATCGGGGAGCCACCAAAGGCTCTCCCTTCCCCCCCTTCCCTCCTCGTTCTGAGAGAAGAGGCCTCCAGCTGCCCATGCTGTTTCTTCACGATCTGGATACAATTGTAACTTCTTTATGCCTGGATAAGATCCTCGATTTTTTCTAAGCTCTNCTGAATGAGAAGAAATAAAGCCTNGAGACTCCAGAAGTCAGCGCAATGAAGATAAANTTCCTGGTGGGAAGAGATTGAAAAGATGCGAACTGATAAGTAGCTGAAAACCTTTTTGTAAGCTAAGGGGATTGTGACTTCACTAAAATTCCTTTAAACTGTGAAATATACTTGGGGAGGTTTTGGGTGCTTGAGAAGAAGAACTTTATTTTTGCCTTGGAGCAGCAGTGCTCTCTGTTCTGGGACTGAAATGTGAACAGAGACATTTAATAGAGAAAGAGATTACTTTTTGCCTCGGGAAATGAAGCTCTCTCTGTCCTGAGACTGGAATAAAGACAGAGACATTTGATAGTGAAGGAGATGAAGAGAATCTTGTTTTTCAGCAGCCTGCCTTTAAAAGTACTAACCCATGTGTGTAACATAACCCATTGCACAGCTCTGAAAGGACTGTGACAGAATGGGAGGAAAATCATAATCTGCAATATTTTTTCCCAGGCGGATGTGGATTGTGAAGGTGAAGACGCCCCCTAAACCATAACCAAAAAAGGACTTTTCTCTCTTAAGTGAACTGAACTGATTATTTGAATGTATCACTGACTGAAGTACTCTCTGTATGTTTGTTGGTTAGAAATGTTGAATGAAGGGGAGGAGGAAACAATCTAGGGATCTTATTCTGAATATTTTCTTGTGTTATTAATAAATTTCTTCTCGTACCTTTCTAAGTTTTAAGCCTGCCTTGTCTCTACTCCTGGGTCCCGTCTCTAAAAGGAATTAAATATATTAAGGTTGGCAAACCCAAGTCACACCCTGACACATGGCCATTTGAAAAAATAATCAGCCAAAGAATCTATTTGTTTCCTTTGCATTTTCTTTAAATTATTTTTTCTCTGTTCTTGCAGTCTTTTCAAACTGTTTCTTTTCAGTGGTGTTCAAGTTTTTTTCTATCAAATATTTGGCACATCAGGATGTAGATTAAATACACATAATTTACTAAAAACTGAAGTTTATGGAAATTACATTATCTTCTCACTCAAGCAAATACATGAAGTCAGCAATATTTGTGCTTAAAACACAAGAGTGACCCATAAAGTATTATACCTATTTTCAGTAATAGAGTTAAATTTTAAAAAGACAAATTGACAGTTCTTTATCACTTGGGAAGAGACTCTCACACAACTTCATAATGAGAATAGGTGAAGTTAAATAGTGGGATTCTCCTGGTATGGGGGTATGCTATGGCTGTCAGAATTGGGCCAGAGTCCCTTGAGTGATACTATTTAATCAAACTATTTTCATTGCTTAGAAATTTAGTATATCTATGCAAAATAATCCTTCTTATTACAAAGAACACATAAAAAAAATTTAAAGCACTTAAAGTGTAGTTTTCCTAAACCAATATAGAAAGAGTATATAAGTAAATGGGCGAATAATTGTTGCACAGGCCTATGCAACTACNTAGTGCTTCAAACCTTATTTACTTGAAAGTAAAGTAGTAGAAAAATTTCCATGTATTTAATTAAACCTGAAACTACAGTGTTTACTGTTAACNTTACACTTTTTGTATGCACCAAATGTTGATAATTAATTATAGCATTTATTTTTTTTTTCTATTTGTTTACGTGATTCTTCTTCTATAAATTGAAATTCAGACTTTATGCNTTTGAGTATACTTTAAGGGGTTTGATTTGAAGACTAAAATTTATTCTATTTTCAGAGCAGGTTCCTCATAGCATGAGGTTGTGGTGAAAGTGACATTATATACATTACAAGAAATTAAGGAATCTGTATAGGTAGAGGATTTTGTTGAGGTTCTTTGACAAATTCAGCAAGCCTTGGGAAATGATTGACAATGTTGACTTATGACTCGTTTCTTCTATTTGTGCTGCAAAAAATTGCTGTAGTTGCAGACTATATTGCATTCACTTTGCTCCTTCTTTTCCAGACCTGTGATTTTTTTTTTCCAAGGGAAAGTCTGTGTTGGATTTTTTGAATGCTTTATGGAAGAGCATTGCAAAACTATATTCTTGATCCCTCTGGTTCATAAGCATGACAATAAACACACTAATCATTAAAAATGGAATTNTCCAGCAGATATTGGAACAGGTTGCCCAGGGAAGTAACAGACTAACCATCCCTGGAAGTGTTTAAAAAATGTGTGGATGTGGCACTTGATATGATTTAGTGGGGTACACGGTGCTAGCTTGCTGGTTGGACTCAATAATCTTTTCCTNCATTAACAATCCTGCTTTTTCTTGCTCCTTTATCCAGTGAGTTTACCAGCTCCTCTATGACCATGCAAGAAACCTGCTTGTTTGGATGGTGGATGTGCATATGCTCTGGAACCTATTCCCTTCAATTAATTTACCAGAAGTGCAGGCAACATTATGCAACAGGGGAACAGGGTAGACTTAGAAAAATACCTACTGCTATTAAGGACAGGATTGGAGGAGTNGTATGCATCAAAAAAGGCAAAAAATTTTTCAAGATAGTGAAACTTTCAGTCCTTTAAGGCTGTTANATATCATAGTAAATTCATGAACAAAGGTTGGGTTTAGCCATTTGCTTCACTCCACAGTGTATCAATCAAGATGGGTTTAACATTTNGTCTCTGAAAGACATTATAGTTGTTGAATTCTGCAACAATGTAATTATATATTTCTTTTTCTCATCTTTGTTTGAAATGGTATCAAATGCTACAGCAAAATGAAGCAAAGACAAAGGATCCAAACAAGATTTATTTTTCAAATACAAACTTCAAATACATTTGCAAGGAGCGCCATGTAGCAGAGCCTTGAGAGAATGAAGGATTCTAATGGGCTCACCTCCTCATGCAATAGAAATTGCATGATTAGAGTCCTTGTGAAACTAAAAGTTTTAGCTAGTCCTTCATGACTAAAATCTTCACATTACCTTCCTTTATTGCAGTTACTACAGCACAGCTTAGGAAAGTGGTTACATCCTTGTAAAAGGACCAGCAGAAGAGTCTGACTGAAACAGCACAACAAATGCATTTGTACTCAGAGGAATAATCAACGCAGCTGTGGGTCAACTCTCAGGTTCCTCCGATTGTTGCTTATACTAATTATGCATTAATCATTCAAATTTTATAATAAATCGCAGTATAGATCTGATGACCATGGTAGATCAAGAGTATCTTCAGAAGAATCCCTTGTCAAATGACTTAGTAAAGGATATGTTGCTCTTTTTCTCTCTGTGGTGCGACAGACGTTCTTCATTGCTTCCTGTAAATCAATGTCCTTGGCAAAGAGATGGACTTCAANTCATAGAGTCATTGACTCATTAAGGTTTGAAAAGACCTCTAAGATCATCAAATCCAACCATCAACCTAGCACTATGGTTTCTTTAAGTGTCACATCAACACANTTTTTCCAAATTTATGAGACTGTGTTGGGTTGATGTGGCCAGAAATGTGTATTCTATCATCATCTGTGGCACATACTATCTGCTAATGGGCCATCTTTGAGACCAGGTGGGGCAATCAATTTTTATCTTTTCCACAGCCCATCCTCCCTCCAGGAAGATACCATCTGCTCTTAATGGGCCATTAAGTCCCACTGTATGACTGATAAAATTACATCATCCCATNGAGAGATGCTCCAGCCAGGGGGAGGAGCCGAGCCTTTCCTACCCAGATAAAAACGAAGATTTTGGACAGCAAGTTATCAGTCTTTCCACTAGAGTCCATAAGAAAGCCAGACCTTTCCACATCATCCCTGGACCTTCAGAGGAAAACTGCACCCTTCTACAGGAGCACTGCTTCACCTGAACCACATCTGTCACTGCAGGAGGACTGTAGCCACCATTTAATGGGACTGCTACCAACACCCTGACTGACAGGGTGTCAGGTTGTATTCTGACTCTGTCAGTGGTTTTGGGATTGTTCTTTGTAATACTGTATTTCTATGTGAATTTTCCTAGTAAAGAACTGTTATTCTTAATTGCCATATCTTTGCCTGAGAGCCCCTTACTTTCAAAATTATAATAATTTGGGGGGAGGNNGTTTACATTCTGCATTTCCCAGAGAAGATTCTGCCTTTTTTGGCAGACACCTGTCCTTTAAACCAGGACAGGTGCCCACAGTATGCCCCTCTCGGCATCGCGGCCGGTGCGGATGCCTGGTGGAGCAGGTGCTGGCGTTTGGGGTGCTGCTGCTCCTGTGCTGGCTCTGGTGCTGTTTGTGCAGTGCCCAGAGCCGCTGGGGCAGCAGCAACTTGGCAGCCCTGCTCGAGGACACATGGCTGCCCTCGCCAGGGAGGCAGAAGCTCTGTGGGCCCAGAGCTCTGTGTCAGGGGAGCCTCGGTCTCAGCTCCAGCCCNGGGCAGCTGTGGGGGCCCGGGCTGGGTGCCAGCTCTTCCTCTGCCCACCGCCCTGGCAGCCCCCAGTGACCGTGCCCTGGCAGGGCCCCCTTGGCCTCCTTGTCCCCAGCCAGCCCGGCCTGGGCCCCTCGGGGTGTCCCCACCCTCCTGCTGAAACCCGGCCTCGAGGCCTTCAGCCGCAGGCGCAGCAGGCTCTCTGGGGAAGCACCAGAGCAGCAAGAGCAAGGCAGCTGCCTGGGGGCTGCTTATGGCCCCTGGGGACTGCTTATGGCCCCGGGGGGCTGATTATGGCCCCTGGCACACAATGCCTCAGGGCTTCCCACCAGCCCTCAGCGACCCAGCCGGCAGCACTCGGGCAGGAGGACACAGATGATGCTTCCCGGCCGGGAGAGGCCTTGTGGCCATCTCCAGGCACCGGTCTCGCAGGGATCCCCGCAGCTTCGGCCCCTGCCCAGCCACTCGGCCGGCAGTGTTAAGGCTTCAGCAGAACNACCAAAGGCCAAGGGGCTTCTGGCCATCTTCCCTTCCCCACTGCACGCCTGGGCAGCTTGCTCAGCACAAGGACCCGTTTTCCCCTATCCCCGGTGCCATGAGGACTCTGAGCACCAAAAGAAAGCTTGTAGGAGTCTGAAAAGGAGGAAAGAAAAAGCCCCCCTGGCTCAGGTGGCCCCAGCTGGCAGACAGCCTCTCCACTCAGCTNTCCTCAGAGGTCCAGCAGCAGAGCCGGACACAGCACCACAGAGAAGGCCGTTTCCTGCGCGCCCCGCGGAACTGATGCAGCAGCTTCCTCAAGATGGAGCCCGAAGGTCTCTCTAGTGCCCGCAGNAGAAAGGCTGTTTCGAGAGCCTGGCTCCTNATGGCAGGGCTGATGTCCTCCGCCTTGTCTTCAAGGGCTGCAAGAGAGAGGAACAGAGCCACGGTCAGACNCCGTATCTGCGGGGACCCGAGAAGACCCGCGTGCCGGGGCCATCCTATCCCAGACGGCTCTGGCCTGGCCACGAGGGAGCAGGGAGCAAGGGGATCAGCCCGAAGCTGCGGGACACTATTGCCCCACGTGGCCCTGAAATCTCTGTGGTTGCTCTGGCCACGGCAGCCCTGGTCGGCACAGAGAGCAGAGCCCTCGGCAGCCGGGGCAGGGTTTGCCGCTGCCCCCGGCAGGCGCGGCTGACAGCCCGCTGCCCCGACTCACCCTGGCAGACACGCTGGAGCTCTCGCTTGTGCCCCCTGAGGTGCCGCCCGGCCATCCCTGGGAACACAGACCATGTCA
>OAMK01000703.1:1262046-1306014 GCA_900205225.1 Saxicola maurus maurus | reverse complement strand
TTGGCCGGGCGCTCCGTGCGGCCAGCAGCGGCCTGCCCTGCCCGCAGAGCCCGGAGAGGCGGCCAGCAGCCGCTGGAGCCGAGCTCTGGAGGGGGCACAGGGCCGGCTGTGCCCGGGGAACCGCGGTGCCGCCCCGCCACACAGCCCAGCTGGGCCGGGGTCCGTCGGCACCCGGCTCGGGGCCGCAGGAGCCGGGAGCAGAGACCGTGCGGCCCAGGGAGAGGAGCAGCGTGTGGCTGCAGCAGCGGGCAGGGCCGCGGCTGCCAGCCGCACACACTGAGCAGCGCGCTCAGGCGGCTTCTCCGGCCCGACGCCGGCGCTGCCGGGCCGTCCTTACCACGCCGAAACTCCACGTCTGCTCCAGCTGCAGCAGCTCTTGGAGGTCCTTCCTCTGCAGGAACGTGGCCGACGAATGCAGCGCTGCCCGGGAGGCCTGGAGAGCAGCAGAGACGCGGAGGTGGCACCACAGCCCAGGGCCCAGGAGCCACGTCCCTGCAGCACGGCCAGGAGGCGGCTGCAGCCCGTGCGGTGCCAGAGCAGGAGGCAGCCGAGCCTCCTGCCAGGGGGCTGCCGGCAGCCGCCGAGTCCTCACCTNNGCCACGCGCTGGTTCTCGTCGTGGCAGTGGAAGGAGAGTGGGAGCAGGCTCCTGCGCACCTGTGACTTCAGAGCCGTTTTTACCCTCTCCGATGAAAAATCTATCATGTCTCGGAAGATGAACATGGAGCTCAACTGCACCTGGCTATCTTCCTGTATGAAAGGAAGAGGAAAAGCCAAAGCCCTCGTCATGGGCTGCTTCACCCCCACCTGGGCACAGGCCTGAAAATGCACAGGGCACAAAGTGTGCGGGCAGCAGGCAGTGGCTGTGGCTGGAGGCAGCGAGCCTTACATTGTCAAAGAGTGGCAGGAGCATGTCAGCCAGCTGCAGGGCGAGGGGGGTTTCTATCTTGGTGCCATTGTAGGGGAACAGACAGNTGAGGAGAATGATGCTCATCCCAACCACGTCACTGTCATTTTCCCTCAGGAGCTCCACGAGCCTTGNGTGCAGGCNCCACATTNGNATGGCCTGCNTGGAACACAAGCGTGTGAAAGGCNGCAGGGCCCCNAAGGCAAAGGCCTGTGCCAAAGCACTGGGGCGGCCGNAGGGGGAGGCAGGACAGCTGGGAGCAGCTGCCTCAGCTCCTGAAGCCCAGCCAAGGCCAAGCGACCGTGTTCCCCAGCCCCATGCCGGCAGCACGGCTTCAGGCGCTGCCGCCTTCTCACCATGGAGATGTTCTTGCCGAGCACCAGGAGGCCTCTGAGTGCCAGGCGATGCCTGTCCCTGCACTCGCTCTGCAGGTTCTTTGACAAGATGTCCAGGACGCGCTCATGCCATTCATTCCAGGCCAGGCACTCGAGGATCTGAAAGGCACAGGGCGCTGCCAGGGGAGCTGGCTGCAGGAGCCCAGAACCGCACGGGGCTGGGGCCAGGCAGCAGCACAGGGCGCGGGCAGCGTCCCAGGCAGCTGCGGCTGTGAGAAGGCAGAGAGCTGGGACACAGCTCAGCCAGCCTGCGCTGGCCTTGAGGCTCACCTCCACAAGGAACGCCATGGTGGCCAAATCCCAGCANGGCATGTCTTTGCTGAGCAGCTCGAGCAGGTAGAAGGCAATCTTGGAACACAAGGGTATGGATGCGTGGCGCATTTCTCTGTCAGGAGAAGATGGGAGCCAAAACTCTGAGCCAGCGAGGGCAAACCTCTCCCCGGACTGACAGAGGCCTGCTCGTTCCCCAGCCANCCTGCAAGGGGACCCAGGCCCTCTGGGAGGCTCTGCTCTTGGGCACTCTCCTCTCCCAGCCTTTTGCAGCCTCCTTGGCCGTCCCTTGGTGACAAAGCCCTCTGGCCACAAGCACGGGGACTGTGTGGGGCACACCCGCAGAGGGCACAAATGCCGGGGGCAGCTGGGAAGAAGGGGATCTCACCTGGCCAGCACACCTACAGCACAGTGGAGGGTGTCAGCACAGAGCAGTGTGTCCCAGGCACCCTTATCTTCCAGTGCCACCACCACATCCTTATAGTGCAGTCGGCAGAGCAGGGCCTTCAGGGTCTGCACTGCAAAGCTGTGTGCAGAGCAAAGGCCAGGTCACACTGGGAGCACTGGCTCCTGCCCTGGGGACATGGCAGGGACAGGAATGCTGGCATGGAGCACCTGTTGGGGTTGGTGGCAAGGCCGTGTTGCTGCTGGCACCCCTTCCAGAAGGTATGGACTGCCTCTGGCGTATCCAGTGTGCTGGAGAGCACTTTGAAGAGCAGATGCGCAAAGAGGCGGGGGAAATGCACGGTCACGACGTGTGGGAGGCAGGGCACCTGGAGCATCTTCCACATCACCACAGTTGCCTGCAAAGGACAGAGCAGCCCGAGACAGCGCTCAGTGCGAGGTGTCCGTGTGGCAGGGCCNGAGCGTGGGAGACAGAGGCCAGTGGAGACACAGGGGCAGCTGCAGGCCTGGTGCCCCTGAAGCTGCCCTAGGCCAGGATGCAGCCAGGCACCCAAGGCAGGGAGATGCCGTGGGGGAGGGAGGCTGGGGAGCTGACGGAGAGGTGACCTTGGGGTGAGCAAAGGCCAGTTGTACAAACTCACAGCCAGGGCAAGGACAGCNGTGCAGTCCCTGTCGGCGGTGCTCCTGCTGTACTGTGGCCAGTTGGCCAGCACATCCAGGAGTNTCAGCATGGCCGGCTCTGCAGTCCTGCATGAGCACATGATGCTCTTCCACATGGCCATAGCAGCTCTGTGGGGTCAGAGGTGTGTGTCAGGGCGGTCTGGGACACAGCACCGTGGCCTGGGCAGCAGCAGGGAGCTGAGCTGGCTGCCAGCCCTGCCTCTGCCCACTGCCCCTCGCTGGCAGCAGCCAGGCAGCCCAGCCCTGGGGACTGGCCCCTGAAGGGCAGGGAGGGAGCAGGGCAGCACAGTGGGGACTGACATGCCAGGGCTGGCAAGGGGAGGAGCCAGAGGGCCCTGGAATTCTGTGTTTGTGAGACACCTGGGACAGGCTGTACAGGGTGATGGGCTGGTGAGCCCTGAGCCTTGTGGGCATGTGGGCCCCATACCTGTCACACGATGGGGCCACACGCAGGAGAGCCATCACCACATCAGTGGGCTGTGCCTCTGCCAGGTCCAGAAGGGGCCTGTACACGTTGTACTCGGGCCGCTCATTGGCCATGAGCCACTGGTGGATGTACCTCACCATGGCTGGCACCTGCAGAAGGCACGGGAGACTTGGAAAGCTGCCAGAGGGAGCAATGTGCCCAGTGCCCCAGAGAGGCAACCTGGAGCTTTGGCCTCACTNTCATGGCTTCTGAGGCTTCCAGTGACCCGCAGGTGTGGCTTGAGGGGCCAGGCAATTCCTGGGAGGATCAAAGGNAGGCCACAGGCTGCTTACTTGCTTCGGATTGGAAGGACCCTCCTGCACAAGCATATCCAGCAGGGCAGCACTGGTCTTGGTTTTGAAGATGGGAGAGTATGCTCTGACCACACTGCCCATGACGCTGGTCTCTTCCTCACAAATTCTCTTCATAAATTTGCAAACCATCTGNAGCAGGAAGGCAAGAAGAGAGGGAGGTTCCATGGAGTGCTCCAAGCGCTGTGCTGGGCTGAGCAGTGACAGCAGGCCCAGCCCAGGTGTTGCTGGCTGCAGTACCTGCGCTGTTCTGCGGAAGAGGCCACGGGTGCATTGCTGCTCTCGTGTGCGCTCCATGGCTGCACCTGGCAAAGAGGGAGCGCAACCGGGGCTGAGGGGCTGCGGGAGAGGCTGGAGAGCAGAGCCCAGCCCTGCTCCCCTGGCAGGGACAGCTCCAGGAGGCCCCAGGGCATGGAGCACAGCTGAGGGGTATCACTCACCCTCCTGCGGTGGCTGGAACTGCTCCACCTCTTCAGGCTGCTGTGCTGGGGTAGTTCCAGTGCCTTCTTTCTCCTCCTTCCCCAAGGCCAGCTGGGGCATGCTTGGGGGTTTCTGCTCTATGACATTGCCTGGATTCATGGCTACTTGGAGGAGAGAAGACTCAGAAAAGGTCTTACTTAGTCAATAAGTCCTGCAGTCGTGTCTTGAAGGCACGTGCAGAAGTGAAGTCTTGGCAAGGCTACAGGACAGCAAGTCCTGNGCTCTGGTNTTGAGGNTTCCTGCCACAAGGACAGGGAACTCCTCCAGATCAAGGACCGTGGTCAGCAAATACCACGGTCTGCTCTCNACAGCAGAAGCCACCAGGGATTGGAGATGCCTCGAGAAAGCTTCGTGTCACCAAGTGCCATGGTGCGCCGTCGAGGGCACCTGCAGAAGAGAAGCCTCAGGAAGGCCACAGGCTGGCAAANGCTGTGGTCTGGCCTCGAGGTCACCTGCAGGAGTAACACTCAGAAAAGCTCCGGGTCAGACAGGATCGAGTGCGCTGTGCGGGGGCTCCTCACGGCACCGCTCTGTCCCGTCCTGTCCCAACGCGTGCTCCGAGCACTGTGGCGTGGCCGTGTCACCGCCAGCTCCTGTATCACCGCATTTCACAATGAGCCCTTGGGCACGCTGTCCCGTTCCATGCCACGGTGGCCATGCTGCACCGTGTCACAAAGGGCCCTTGCACACAGTGACACCTGCCCTGGGGCTGGCCCCAGCCCCCAAAGTGGCCCAGGTGTGATGGAATGCCTTGCCCCAAGTGTCTCACACTGCCCGACAGGATCCTTAGGAATGGCTCAAACCATCAGCAAACGCTGCCCTGCTCTGCAGGCTCAGGGCAGCAGAAGGAGCCCCCNTGGGGCCTTCCACAGAAGGTGGCATGGCCTCCTTGGGACACATCCTGCCTGGTGCCCGTCTTAAAGGCAGCGGTGTGACACAGACAAGGAAAACACGTGTAGTCCAAGGCACACATGCTGCTCTGACCCCAGGGGCCCAGGGAGCACTGACATCAGGAGGTGTGGCAGAGTCCCTGCCCAAGCAGACCTGCCACCCCCCGAGCCCTGGCAGCGCTGGTGCCTGCTCCTGCCACAGAGACCTATGGCCTGGAGGGGAGCCAAGGTGCACTGTGGGCTGTGCTCCATTCCACAGGGGCTGTTGGCAGGAGCACCTGCAGCAACTGCTGGCAATACTTGCTATGTGTCAGATAATGTTGCTTCTTCCTGGAATGCTTTTTTTCAAGGGAGTAGCCCAAACCACCAAGCGTTACTGAATTTCACAGAACAAAGAAACTCCATAGAGACACTGCCATGTTTCCTTGTGTTTTTCTGTCTTGCTTGCATTTGGGCAAAAAAGGAGTTGGCCCAGCCTCTGCTATTCAACATTCCAGTTGCTGTATGTCTGCCTAAGGCAGCTCATGTCCAACTGTAACTGGGTGTCTGCTGAGCAATGGACGGCCACAATCAGGGAGGTCCCCAGTGAACATCGAGGCAGCGACCTGGGCAGGTGCAGAGGCTGGGGATAAGTCTGGGAGGAAGAGCTGTTCTGTGTCTCTGACGATGGTGCCAGCCCCCTGAAGGAGCAGACAGGTCAAGTGCTGCAAGCTGACATGTCCTGCCCTCTTCTGCTGTCAGATGCACACGGGACAGACTTGCTGCCACCGGTCTATACGACTTTATCCAGGAACAACAGAGGGCCATGCATCGGTAGGGAATGGCCTTCAGCAGGGGCAGAGCTGGATCTTCNGGCAGCAAAGCCTGAGCCTGTGAAGTGGGCCACCTCTTCAGCAGACTCCACAGTGCTTCCCTCCAGTCCTGAATGTCGGCCACAAGTGCCTGCTTTTCTTCAGTGCCTGCTGCTTCTTCCTTGTTCCAAGCCAGTCCAGGATTTAGTTTGGAAGCTCATGCACATGTCTTTAAGGTGGCTGCATGGAGGAGAGGCATGGCAGCTGCAGCGCAAGGCTTGTGTCCCTCTCACGATGGCACAGATGCTGCTGCCTTGGGATGCCTGCTTGTGGAACATGAGTCTGCCCTCAGGCACGGCCATTGGAGTCAGTCAGGGGCACAGGCTGCAGCTGCAGCTGCCAAGGGTTGCTGTGAGGCTGGCAAGTCAAGAGCAAACCATTGTGGCCAATTCTGCTGAAGCCTTTTGCCAAAGCAGGTGCAATGGTCTGTGTTGGGTTGATGTGGCCAGAAATGTGTATTCTATCACATCTATCTATCCACATTGTGGGAGCCGGGTAGGGCAGTGACCCTTATCTCTGTGGCACACACTATCTGCTAATGGGCCATCTTTAAAACCAGGTGGGGCAATCATCTTTATCTTTTCCACAGCCCATCATCCCTCCAGGAAGATACCATCTGCTCTTAATGGGCCATTAAGTCCCACTGTATGACTGATAAAATTATATCATCACACTGGGAGATGCTCTACTCAGGGGGAGNAGCCAAGCCTTTCCTACCCAGATAAAAACTGAGATTTTGGACAGCAAAATACCTCCTTTCCACTGGATTCCAGAGGAAAGCCAGACCTTTCCACATCATCCCTGGACCTTCAGAGGAAAACTGCATCCTTTTACAGGAACACTGCTTCAGCTGAACCACATCTGTCACTGCAGGAGGACTGTAGCCACCATTTAATGGGACTGCTACCAACACCCTGACTGACTGACGGGGTGTCAGGTTGTATTCTGACTCTGTCAGTGTTTTTGGGATTGTTCTTTGTAATACTGTATTTCTATTTGAATTTTCCTAGTAAAGAACTGTTATTCCTAATTGCCATATCTCTGCCTGAGAGCCCCTTAATTTCAAAATTGTAATAATTCGGGAGGAGGGTGTTTACATACTCCATTTCAAAGAAAAGCTTCTGCCTTTATTGGCAGACACCTGTCCTTNAAACCAGGAAAAAGACTTCCCTGGGAACCCTGTTCTAACAGTTTAAAACTCTTTCTGTTCAAATGTTTTTCCTGATACCTAATCAGAACCTCATCTGGAACAACTGGAGAATATTTTCTTTTATCTTGTCACTTGGTACTTGAGAAAAATAAGCAACTCCTACCTCATTACAACTTCCCTTCAGGTAATTGTACAGAGTGATAAAGTCTTCCTTGAGTCTTCTTTTTTGAGGCCAAATAACTCCTCTTCCTTTAGCTGTTCCTCATAAGGCTTATATTTCAGACCCTTCATCAGCTCTATTGCCTTTCCCTGGACATGCTCTTGCACATCAATCTCCTTTCTGCAGTGACATGTCCAAAACTGAACACTGCACTCCAGGTACAGCCTCATGAGTGCCCAGTACAGGGCAATGATCACTGATTAATCCTCCTGGCCGTACAATTGCNGATACAAGCCAGGATTCTCTTGGCTTTCCATGTCACTTGGGCACACTGCTGGCTCACATCTGCTGGCTGTCAGACGCTACCACCAAGTCTTTTTCTGCTGAGCAGCTCTCAAGCCACTCCTCCTCCAGCCTGCAGTGCCGTGTGGGATTGTTCTGACCCCAGGACAGANCTTGACCTCTAATTGAACCTCATGCAGTTGTCCTCAGCCCACAGATCTAATATGTGCAGAGCCTTTCTACTCTTCAGCGCTCCCACCCTCCTGGGTGTTGTCTGGAAACTTAATGAGGGTAGGTAGAAATGATCCCCTTGTCCAGATTGTTGCTGCAGATATTAAACAGGATTGGACCCAGTACTGANCCCTGGGGATCCCCACCTGACACCTGAGTTTAGCTCCATTCACTGGCACTCTCCAGACCCAGCTGTACAGCCTCTGCTGTATCCAAAGTGTCCCTGCTCTTGCCATGGACATCCAGTTTCTCCAGGAGAATGCTGTTGAAAATGGTGTTGAAATGCAGTTGAAACCATGACCCACTGGCTGTCCTTTATTTTTTCCCTGATGGCACTGAAGGGGTTCTGCCCCATGATGTTTCATGCACTCAGGTCGAGGTAGTGCTGTAGTGATGAAGTCCTGTAATTTCCTGCATCATCCTTCCAANCATTCCTATAGATGGACGTCAGATATGACAACTTCCCGTCATCTGGGACCTCCCTTATTGACCAGGTCTGCAGATAAATGACNGAAAGTTGTTTGGTGAGCTCTTCTGCCAGTACTTTTGGGTGAGTCCCGTGAAATTCTGTTGTCTAAGTGGCACAGCAGGTTACTCACCATTGTCTCATGGATTACGGGGGCTTCATTCTGCTCCCCATCCCTGTCTTTCAGCNCAGGGGCTGGCTACCTTGATGACAACTGGTCTCACTGTTAAAGACTGAGGCAAAGGAGGTATTGAGTACATCGTCCTCGTCCTTTATCCTTTGTTTTCCCTGACATCCAATAAAAGATAAAGATTTTCCTTAGCNGTCCTTTTGTTGTTTTTCTAGCCCCACAGGTAGACAGTGAGGTGGACTGAAAACTGACTGCCAGATTCAACGTGTTGGTGATTAATGGAAGTGCAACCTCTACTGTTCCCCATCATCCACTGAGTTGGTCAACTCAACACAGAAACCTGAAAGGTCAGTTACGTGGGATTCCTCCTTCACAAGTCCCAGCTGACCATTCCCAGCAACATCCTTGTCCTTTGTGTATTCCAGGAGTGGCCTGTGGAAAACACTGACCAGCTCNTTCAGGACTTGGGGGGTGCATCCCATCAAGTCCCATGAACCTAAGGATATCCTATTTCTTTCTCATATTAGGAACCTTGGATTCCCACTAACTGATTTTACCAGGCATAAGGCATCAGGGANTATTTTCATGCCTTTTGCCAACAAGAAAATGCAAAATTGCCTTTTTGCCATAGCTAATCAGTTAATATTTTTGATAGTAGCATCTCTGGAAAGCATGTGAAATGAAAAAAAATACATAGGAAAGAGGAAGAATATCAGTTCAAGGAATAAATCAAACAACGTTTTTACAACCAAATTGAGATTTTGCCCTCTTTAAAACATCAGACTAATAATTAGCCTTTTAAATTAACTTGCCTATGGATCTACCCTCTAAATCCTTTCTTAAATGTTTCTTTCTGTTATTTGCTTTTTGCGTTTCACTGTATTTTAAAAGCTTAGGTATTTTAAGAGTAATCCTGAGTGCAAGTATCTATGCAATATCTATGCAATATAAAAAACTGACCTATTTTTGAACATTCCTCTGAAAGCTGCTGACTCTTGCAAGAAGAAATCTGCCATAAGAATGAAACTTTTTCAAAAAATCCTATACTGGAAGTAATTTGTTTTGGTTTGAATGACTTATTAAATTTAAATCACCTATTGAATTGTGAATGTCTCCCTCCATAGGCTGAGTGCACCAGCAGAAAGTGCTGCAGCAGCGACCCATGTGTATTAATTATACATGGAAAAAGTTTGCCTGTTTTAGCAGTTCTCTTCAGGCTGGAGAAGGCATAGACAGACATCTGATGCAGTTCAACTATGCCCTCTCTCTGGAGAGGAATATTCCTGAGGACCAGAAACAGATTTTACTGAGCTTTGGCCCTCATACTGCCTGTCACTAAATGAAATTTTATAGACAGCTATGTTTTGAATAAAGTCCTTAAATACACCTCTTCTGCCCCCAGANAACTCTAAACATTGGTCTTGATCTTGTCTTTACTCTCAAACTGCATGAAGGAAGGTTTACATTGGATGTTAGGAGGAATTTCTTCACAGAGAGGGTGGTTAAACATTGGAATGGGCTGCCTGGGGAGGTGGTGTTTAAGAAAAGACTGGATGTGGCTCTAAATGGTCTAGTTGACAAAGTGGTGATAGTTCATAGGTTGGACTTGATACCTATTGCTCCTCCAAGCAATACCTCAGAGGATTTTTCTGACATAATATATTCTGTGAAACACTTTTAATTTTTAGTCAAAAAAGAAAAATATTTTTTCTTCCATAATAAATCAGTAATAAACTGTGTTGTCAGTCAAAGCCTGTCCAGCTGTCTTGTCAAGTTTTATTACTGATTGGAATCACAGAATCTATTAAATAAGTTCCACAGCAAGAA
The DNA here is from genome assembly GCA_900205225.1 of Saxicola maurus maurus. NCBI lineage: Eukaryota > Metazoa > Chordata > Aves > Passeriformes > Muscicapidae > Saxicola > Saxicola maurus. The sequence continues at coordinate 1,296,114 of OAMK01000703.1, read as the reverse complement.
ATTATTATGGAATAGAGACTTTTAAAGACATCTAGGTGCTTGAAGACGTAACAACTCTAAACACCCTCAAAAATGTTGTCTTTTTCCTATGAACAATACTACTTCTCTTTGGATAAACTACTGCTTATTTGTAGTGTAATGTGAGTGAAATCCCAGTTGCAATGTCTGACATGTGATTGCAATGGCTTGTTTGCTGTAATTAAGAACAACACAAACAGTGTTAAAATCACTATGAGATCCATACANTTAAGTTTGTTAGGCACTCTCTGGGTATTGCTGCAATTTAGATTTTTAATGCAATTGCAGTTTTAGAAACTCCTAGGAAGTATGGGGTTTTTTCCACTTCACATGAGGTACCTTTTACTTGTTTCATATTTGTAAATAGCTGAGACTCATTTTTGGCATACGAAACTAACTAATTATTCAGATTGTTAAAAGAGTATAATTTTTCTTCTTTTGGCTACCATTGCATTTTACAAGTCAGAGACAATTCAAACTGATGTTGCAATAAGCAGCATCTGAATACTTCAATTTAAAAGTTCATTTTAAAATTACCAGATATTTATACTAAATTAAGCATGTGAATGTATGTGGCCTAATATAATTGGATGTTTCATTAGGTAATTTCTAGAACTACAGGAAAAATTTACTTTGGCCAGATTGACAGTCAAAGCACATGTGACCTGCTGGAAGCATGACATATTACATTGGATCCAAAACCAACAGATGGTGATAGGAAGCATACAGCATACTTAGGGCCCAAGAAGTTTTGGCTTCATCATTTGTTTGGGAAAGTTAGGCAATGGGCTAACTGAAAGCTAACTGAAAGCCTGTACAGAAGTGATATTTTAAAGATATAGTTGCAACATCCAAGCAGATCCAAAATATAGTCCCATAACAGCTGATGCAATCCATACAGCACCATTCATGCTGAACTCCTCTCTGCCTAAAATCAGAAGACAAATGGGCAGGTCATTTGTTTAAAGTCGTGACTTTATTTCCAGTGAGACAAATGTTTTGCACCANCATAATCAAACATACTGTAATCTATCTAAGAGAATCTCCTAAGAAATACTAGAGACCTCCTAAAGCATATGAATTAGTGATAGGTCAATTGCTCTATATAACCAAACTCCCTTTCAGATATTTCCCTGTGTATTGAAGCAGTGTTACTGGATTCATAAATTAATCCAGGTGGCATTTGTTCTAAAATTCAGAAAGCTGAAAATCTTTCTTCCTTTTACTTTTGCATTTCTACAGACCTCTGTAGAGAATTGCCAATCCCTCACAGGCACAATATCAAAAACAGGGACAGAGTACTGAGCATGGCTTAATGCTCTGCTCTGTGCAATTTAAAAGATTTAAACATTCAAACTTTTTTTAAGCCTTTCAAACCACAGTGCTTCATATCACAGCTTTGAAGTTCCTTTAATTTCTTTTTATAACTACAGTGTTCTTAAACTGAGCCAAATAAAGTGTGATTGACTATTAGTTTAATACCTGCATAAGAATTTTCATCATCAGTTGTCTTCATAACTTATCCTGATAACTTACAGGTATCAAGTAGGACTGTTTTCTTTCCTACATAATTTAAAAAATCAAATTGTATGTATTTATGTGTAGATAACCATAAAAATGTACAGTATCAGTGGAAATTTTGGCCTGATTTATGGCCTTGACCATCTTAGTTACTAAATCACTGGAAAATAAGTTTGTAAAAACTGATCTATCACATCATTGACAAAATGATCAGCAGTAAGATACAGAGGAATAAATAGATGTTAGAAGAAAATTTCTTAAAACAAGTGTTTAAACTGTGATCAGCTGTCCAGCTGGAAAAGCCAAAACTAAACCAGATAGAAATACCTTGTGAAAGCAAAAGTAAAAATTAACAATAGAAATCAACCCCTATCTGAATATCACTGATGAAGATTCAAAATTTTTCAGGAATGGTTGCTTCTATATTATTTTTTTTAATAAGGGCAAATCTATAATAAAGGAATCAGAAATTATGTGGCTATCTATTTTTAAGTAGTGCTCATGATCAAATTTGTGTGTGAAGAGCTGTCGAATGAGTATGCAGCAGAAGGTGAGCTTAGCAAAGACCTATTCTACTTATGCCATTTTGCACAGTCCCACTATAAACAAAACCAACTATAAATCAAGCCAGAGAGTTCAGAAAACAGGTTGTACGGCTCTTTTGATACTATGTCAGAAAGAAGGGACGTTGGAGTTATAAAGCTCAGCTACAGCTACAAAAANTCAGTCAGTGTTTGGATTTCAGTGATGCCACCTCTGTGTATGATTGGTTCAATTAAAAACCTTCACATTATAGATGTGACCCNATGCAATTCAGCTGGCTAGTGACATGGGCACTCCTCCTTTGGCAGGACCTCTCAACGCAGGCATTTTGGGTGATCCATGGTACTTGTCTCTGCCAAGGTCTACAGATGTTGCATTTTGGATGTTGGAAGTTATCTACTTATCTCTTATGGACTGATTTTTCCATAAGCTCATCTAATGCATGCTTCAATCTGGNGATATCTCACCAAAAACTTCTTAGGTGCTGTGTACTGCTTTAAACTGATTTGCTTCTAGTTTCAATGNCTGAACCTTAGTTATTGTATAAGTCACTGGGTGACTTATCTGCTTTCATGATTTTGTAACCNTGATCATATATGTTANGATCATATATAGGTTATGCTTTGCNTAAATAAAGAATTAAAATATTTNCAGTAACAACTCACAAGGCATTTTTTTCATCCTNAGGTTTTTTCAGCTTTTTGTCTCTGTACATTTCTAAATGCACTATGTCCTTTTCCAGATGCAGAAATCTGAGCTGCACAGAGTACTTAAAATATTGGCACAGCAAGGTCTTTAATAGAGCAAAATTATGTTCTCCTCTTGTTCTCCGTACCCTTCCCTGTGATGTACAATGTTTTCTGGGCTTTTTTTTTTTGTCTGCTGGATGTGGAGCCATGTTTTTCAGATTTGTCAATGTATAGAGACAATTAATATTCGACAGGTATAATTGAGGTAGATTATAGAGAAACCATTGTTGCGACAATACTGCACATGTTTTGCAACCAACAGGTTTCTAAATCTGGGATCACTGTCAGTGACTTTAAACTGGACTATTGGAAAGTATTACACTCCAATTATCTCCTGATTATAACTATTACATTGTAACCATTTTGCAAATCGGTGACCTTCAACTCAGCTGGATTTTTCCTACTGAACATATTTCTAAAAATGTTCAGAGATTGTAAAAGTCTACAAAAAAAGTCATATAGTACAGATGTATATGTTATGTCCTTGCATTTTTTCATTTAATTAATTAATTTCATCTGGGATAGATTCATATTAAATGGTTTTCAACTGAGTGCTCAACTATGGTGGCATAATTTTAGTGGTGGTTTTTACTTGCTTTGTGTATGATACCTATATGTTTTAACTTCTCTGAAAGAGAGCCTCATTGATAATATTGTCAGTCTTGTAAATTAATATACAGTAATAGCTTAATTATCATCTACTAGCTAATTTAAAACTCTTGCTGGTATCTATGTCAGGTTTCACATCTATACTTGGAAACTTTTTTGGTTTAACTCTCTGTGGGGTATGTTTTCCAGTTACCTTGTCTCAATTTTTGTTAAGATTGTTTGTCTATGATAAATTTCAAAACTACCTTTAATTTTCATCCAAAATTACTTGTGGTCTTCCTTGTCCTTTATTGATTTACAGTACTCTGTCATTTACTAATTCATCTTCAGTATTTATCANTGTTCCTCTATCTGTGCAGCATCAGAAGGAAATTCAATGGTTCTTTAGGCAATTCCTGTAATTTTTCTCTCTATATTTGATCTAATCTATAAGCCTGAACTTAGTGAATATCTCTATGACAACAACTTGCAGATCAGCTTCTCCTCTCCTCTCCTTGTCTAATCAAAGCCTTTTTTTTCTCGCTCCCTTTCTCTATTTCTTGATTGGCATTGATGGTACTACCATCCAGCCTATCACTCAAATATATAATGTGGTTGTGACATTCTTCTTCAATTTCTAGATTTTCAAATCTGGAACATGCTCATAAACCTGATGCTTTTGTGAGTATAATAATTTCAGATGTGGGTGTTATAGATATTTCTTTCCCAAGTAGCCATATGGCTAAAACTCTCCTCCAGACTTTTATCATATTATGTTTCAGCTTTTGCATCACCCTTTTCTGTGGCTTTTCTTATACAGTTAGAATTCTGCTACAAGGAGTAATTCCTTATCTTTATATTTTCACCCTGTAATCTGTGGTTATTTCACTAGTATTATCTGCTTCTTTTCATTTTTCAGCAATAAACTTTTAATTCNCATTTTCCCTTTCCATTTTTCCATCAACTATCATTTTCATGAACTCTCACTTTCACTTGACTCCTAATATCAGTTCCTACCATTCCCTCTTTCTAGCATACCTCTGTTTTGTCCCAGGCACACACCTTTGGAAATACACTTAGTGAAACAGTTGTTCAATTAACCCCTCCATGCACCACTTTGTGATGAACACCATAAAATTGTCAGAAAATAGCCAAAACTTCTACAGCACTACCACAGTACAAAAAATATTTTCATCAACAGCATCCTTTGAAAGAGTATTGTGATGATTGGCTTTGTAAGAATGAGCATTTTCCTCTTCTATTAAATAAATATATTAATTTTCTTTTCTAACAATTACCTGTCTTGAGGAAAAATAGCTTTTTCTCTTTNTTTGACTGTTTTTCATGTAAATGAACACCTCCTGTTTCACTAGGCACATTANGTTCCACTTCAGATTAATAGATTAAACTGATACATCTGAGGAAAAAAATCAAAGAGTTCAGGAACACCTGAATATTTATTAACTCAAAATTGCAACCCCTGTAATATGGTGCCCCGTTTGGCTTCCCCTCCATTATTGAGTTTTAAAATGTGATACTACTGATAATTCTGTCTTGATTTTGAAGCATTTGCAAGGGGAAGAATGTGTTTAACTTCACCACTCAGGCAATATTTTGTAGCACAAATAATCTAACCCTGTTTGTAGAAGCATGCAGTTAAAAATACGTGTGCAGCAAGTTAAAAACAAGAACTCTAAAAAGAGAACCATGCAGCCTGAAGGCAAGTGTCTGAAAACGTGAGGGTACAAAATAAAATAGCCTTACTATGTGTGCTAGTTTCCAGTCATTTGTACCTCACTCAGCCTACAGCAAGACCACAGTAAAGGTCATTTACTTTTGTCCCATGTTTCAGGAATTTTTTACCTCATGATTTAGAAATATAAGAAGATACTAATATTACTGCACACTAAGATTGCAGTCTGTCATGCATATTTGTTATAGTGTAGGGGGGTGGTTTCCATTTCCAATTGAAGCTGAAAGGCCTAATTTGTTCTTCCAAGTGTGTGCAAAACTTCCAAATAAAACCTTTGCTTATGTCTTCTGTCTTTATTTTTGACAGTTCAATTTATCTTTCATTTATTCACCAAACAAAGAATGTTGAGCTATGTTCAATTCTGACCCTGCAGGGCTGGGTACCTTCNGGTCATGTGACGTTCATGTCTCCTCTGGAAAACAGGATAACAACATTCCTATCTACCAGGGTGTTTCTAATCTGCTAAATAATCATGTCTGAGATTTCCACTTGTAGAAAATACAGAATGCTTGTAAGGTACCAGCAAGCCAATCAGAAACCTTCGTTTTCCCTTGAAAATTCACTTTGAGTATCCTTGTACAGTACATGCCCTTGTTATCTTCAGTGAACACAGAAGTTCTGTATACATCATCTTGAAAATGAGCAAATTATTAAAATGGTTTTTTTCCTTGTTTTGGGGTGGGTTTTATCTAGGGACTCGTTANTGTTTGCATCACAACACTCCAAAATGACACAGTTTTGGGGATCTGAAATTAGTTTCCTGTGTTTTGTTTCAAGATGAGCCTTTTGTCTAGCATACAAGCAACTTGAAATTATTAGACTTGTGACTATCCCAGCTTAAAGAACNAATCTTTAAGAATATTTTCTAAGACTGGAAAAGTATTCCAGCTCCTAGATACCCTTTCTGGAAGCTAGGGTAAGCTTAAGAAGTCTNGAAATCTAATGTCAGCAGTACATAAGTATCTTCAAAATAGCTTTGAATTAAGGCTTAAGAGTCTAACAGGAAAAGAGACAACCTACTTCCTGTTATGCAATTATCCTATCAATTGCTATGTTTTGCTCTAATCTTAATATACTCTGAAATGGAAGTTATGAGGTGCTGCATCTAGCCTTGATTTTTCTGATCAATGGCATTTGCTTATGTCTGGCTATGGTAATTCAACACTGCACATTCAGTCACTGATTTTTTTTACTAAATCTTAGGATGAAACCCACTGGATCAATCCTTAGATGGACCTACTCTAATTTTTGTTGCTNATTGATTCTTCTAGCTATAAGACTTAATCTGGAATTTATTTATTTTGCCCCAATATAATATATGCACAGAGTTTAGAGTTACAGGTTAGAGATTATATAAGCATTCCTANCTACCCTTTTTGAAGACAGAGGAGAAAAGATAGAAATATCTAAATATGTTCATGTTTCTTCTGGNGATTGTTTGAACTCTTGAAATGTTTTCAGTTTTCTAAGACTCAGATCTTCTACTTTTCAAGAATTTTGAAAGTAGAGATTAGTTACTTGAACAAATAGTTTTCCAGGTCATTATCCAAAGAGTAATTCACAGTTCCCTTGCAGCTACTCAAGTCTGGCCTTTGATGTGCACAATATTGGTACTCATGGGTTTTGTTTTATATCTTCTTCATGTTGTGAGTTATAAGACAGAATGTGTGGCTCTCCTGAATTGCCTAGTAAGTGCTCTGGCTCTTTAAATAGCAGGATGATCCAGCACACTAAATAGAGAACAGAGGACAGCAAACCTCAAGAAAAGCTAAATCTTGAAAGCAAAAGGTTCTCTGATTTGATTCCATATTAAGGCAATCTTGTGTTCTTTTGAGAAAAAAAATTTTCATGCCCAGAGAAACATCCCTTTACTAATCTTAATGCCTGATTAATATTTGTATACTATTCCTTCTGTTAACTGTCACATTTACATAACAGTCCTGAAAAAAATATGAAGGTTGTTTCTTTGTCTTTACCTTGTGATTTCTTGTTTTCATGAGGGAAAAAGATGTATATACAGCTTTTATAAACAAGAAATTGCTATTTCCTTTTTTAGTCTCATATAGATATTATATTGCTCATGACAGCATGGTAGTTTACCCCAGGGTGAAATCTTAAACGTTTGCTAGATAGTAGGAAATGGAAGTAATACTTGAGGAAAAATGGGAAGGTTAAGGGGATTATGATTATGATATTTATTATTGTTATTATTATTGTTATTGTTATTGTTATTGTTATTGTTATTGTTATTGTTATTGTTAATGTATTATTATTATTATTATTATTATTATTATTATTATTATTATTATTATTATTATTATTATTATTATTATTATTATTTTGGTTTAATATGTCTTATATAAACCTGCTGCTAGTTAACATATCCCTCTAAATTTTGTCCCCCAACAACAGGAGGCCTAGATAGCACAGCTTCACTGTCACTGAGCCAAAACCAGAGGACTTTCATCTAGGTTGCAAACAGCAGATGTTCATGCATCAGATGTGGAGAATTTTGTCCCTCTTCATAATGACATGTTTTATTGCTGTAATTTTGGAGGGTAGAAATCTGGCCAACTAAGTGGATGAGTTGGAGAGGACTAAAGAACATCTTTGCAGATTAGGGATTATGGTCATTTCTGACAGCTCCCTTAATGAAAAAGTAGAGGTTATTTAGAACCAAACACATTGCTGAGCTGTTCAATCCTGACTAGTTTAATGAGACAGGGAGATGATTTTTGACAAAAAGGAAGCTGTCCTTAACTAAAAACTTTTCTTCAGTCCCTCAGTCTTTTTTTGCCACGTGTGTGAATCATCCTCTGAGGAATAGAGTTTTACAAGCCTTTTAATCAATGACAAAGAGATTTGTTTTTCAAGCATATGACATTTTTTCCCATGAATATGTGCCAAAGCTATCTGAAAGAGCATGCTTCAGAAGTGTTTCAACCAGTTATTGATAACTAGGTATAACAAAGTTTTTTCTTATTCCACAACAATGCATTATTCCATAGAAGTAGAGTCCATACACCTTAAAGGAGTAGTCCACATGTTTCAAGTATAGCAGCTTGATAAAGATGTTAATTGTTGCTGTGGAGTGATGAACCTGAGGCTTCTGTACTATTCTCAAAATATTTGCAGATACCATTTTAAAGATGTATAGGAGTATGTGTATTTCTTCCAAGATTCTTTCCCTCTGCATATTTATGACCCTATAGTTTGGTGGTGATTGTCACTCTCCAACTCTACCTCCTTGGCTTGTCTCTTTCCATGTTAGGGTGGCTGTTGGTCTTCTTTCTCAAATGNTCCCATTTGCCTTTCTTTCTTCCTTTCTTTTTTTTAAACCAGAGACCAGAATATATTCCATTTAATTTTCACAGCTGGCATCTTCGATTTACTATTTATTAGAAAGGAAGGAAGGACTGATGGCTCTGAATCATAGAGCAATAGAATTATCTGAGTTGGAAGCAACCTTAAAGACCATCTAGTTCCAGCCACTAGAGAAGGATTGAACTATTGCTGGAATTCCAATTCCTCCTCATTTTTAATCTGAATAATTTTATTCAGAAATAGGGACAATTTTGCTTCTGGAACATACCCAAATAGCTGTTCAGGACACTCACAATAATCATACATATTTAATGTGTTTAAATTATTGTCCGAATACTCGTAACAAGTACTTCTTGCTTATCATGCATAATTACTTAGTTTTGTGAGGCTATTGATCCAAACCAAAAAAATTTTATATTATTGCACCTTTTATTTTAAACAAAGGAAATAAAATATACACAGTAAAATTTCTGTCACAGTGCAATCAGAATGGGAGCATCTACTCATTAAAGATACATCTTTATTAATACAATAATTGAGATTGTATCATGCAAATGCATCCATATCACAGAGACCTGTAGTATATCATCATGTAAATTTATATTTCCATCACAGTTTCTTCTTTCAGAATATGATTTCAGAGTATCTCAGAGTTGTCATCTGACAGGGGCTGATTTTTGTGTCCTACTATTAGTGATGTTTTCATTTAGGGATGGTGTACTCAGAGTGTTTCTTCAAGATGCATATTTATGTCTCGGATTTTTTATTTCTGAGCTTTGGAAAGTGTCTGTGGAAAAGTCTCTAAACATATTTGCTCCTCTTTCTTAGCAAACACTATGAAACGATTCTACCTTTGTTCACCTTCCCAAAACATCAATGCAATAATTCCAGCTTTTTATACACATCTACGCTGATGTTTTAAGTGATTCTGCCTGCTCCACGGGATGACTGAAACTTATTTGCTGATGTAACAATAAACTGAACTGGAAGATTTTGTATAATATTAGCATAGCAATCTGTGTTTTTTCTCTGGTCCCTGAATTGAAGTAAAATTCACTGAAACAAAGTAGGAAACACCCAAGATGCTGTGATGATATTTTCTTGATAGAATGATAATTGGAATTCTAAAACATCCCAACCATGGTGACTTGAATTTTAATTCAAAATAAAATATCTTCTGTTAAATGAATATAAAAAATAATTTAATATGTGAACCAAAGCAACTAAAAAGCCTCCCAACAAATTTAGTTCAGTCTAAGAAATGCTTTCACAACACACCTCCACAGAAAGCACACCGCCCAGAAAAAATCAAAAAAACCCCATCAAAATAAAAACCAAAAAAGAAAATACCCTGAAAAGAGANATAAAATGACATAAAAGTAATAAAATTTCTTGCATAAGTTTTCCTTCTAAACAACAAGATACTGAATGCGTGACGAGTTCCATTGGGAAACTAAACCCATCATTATTTTGATCCGTAAAATACAGTATGTTCTACTTTGAGGGCTTATGTCTCAGAACTCAACACAGAGCAGGTATCAAAAGGGTACAACAAAACTAGAAGGTAAGACATTGTTCTGNGTTCATACACACAGAGCTAGTGAACAGACACTGGTAATTAGCTGCTTCAGAGGGTCAGAGACCGCTGCTAACTCCACAGCCAGGACTTGCAGCAAGCACATAAAGCATGTGCTCAGATCTCTGAATATCTTCCTCCTTCCATTTCTTTCAGTAACATGTAACTGCAGATATATGTGACCAGACTGTAGCATAAGAAAAATAGTGCATAAAAAGGGGACATGTTTCATGATGATAGTGAATCAATTCAAAATTCTTAGCACAGCAGATGACTGAGAAGTGTTGAAGTCTTTCTGCTGAATCCTTTAATATATGTGAGGTCACCATCAGAACACTGTAAAATACAGAAATAATTTTGTAGACGTTATAACAGAAGTTCATTCCTTTAAAACTTAGACAGGAAATGGGGAAACAGAGGCCAATGTGGTTAGAGGATATAAAAAGTATAAGTAATAAGCAGAAGGTCTTTAAGTAACAGGAACAATCTGGAAAGGGAACCACCTATAAAGGTTTCTTTAAATAAAGTATACTTACAGTGAGCAGCAGGGAAGTAAAATAGGCAGAGAAATACGAAAAGTAACTAGTAAAATAACTATGGAAATTCCAGCAGAAGAGACAAAAAATGGCATATTTCATAATGCCATTTTTTTTCACAAGTGAGAGGGTAAAACAAGTACNCATACAAAACATGTATCTAAAATTAGGATTGTTTGATCACAGAATAGAATACCCTGATGTGGAAGAGACCCACAAGGATCATGGAAGTCCAAATCCCGTCATACAAAGGTGAGCCACAGCAGGGCACAATGTATGCCTGAGAGCATTGTCCAAAAGCTTCTTGAACTCTGTCAGGCTGATGCTACAACCATTTCCCTGTGGAGCCAAGGAAACCCAACCACCCTCTGGGTGAAGAATCTTTTCCTAATATCCAGTCTAAACNTCCCTGACACATCTTCAGGCCACTCCTTCAGGTTCTGTCATGGGTCACCAGAGAGATNAGTGCCTGCCCCTCCTCTTCTCCTCACAAGAAGCTGTGACTGCAGTGAGGTCTCCCCTCAGTCTCCTCCAGGCTGAACAGANCAAGTGACCTCAGTCACCCCTTGTAAGACATACCCTCCTCTGCAATCCTGCACCATCCTCATTGCCCTCCTTTGCACACCCCTCTCATAACGACATCTCTTTTCTATTGTGGCACCCAAAACTGCCCCCAGCNCTTGAGATGACCCTAAATGAGTTTTGGGTTAGGAAAGAAGGAAGATAGTTATCATATCATGGGTGATTCTGTGCAGGGCACCAAGAGCTTCATACAGTTTCATTTCTTAGGCTCCCTGTAGTTTCATGGACTGAATAATATTTTAGTGAAGATGCTATTTTCTGGAGTAACTATCATAGAATCACAGAATCACAAAGTATTCTGAGTTAGAAGGGACCCCCAATGATCACAAAGTCCAACTTTAAGCGAATGGCTTTGAACTGTGACCTTGACATAAGAGCACCATGCTCTTATTTTAATAATGGATTTTCTGATGAAATGAAATGAAATTTATAAANTGTAATAAAGTTATCAGAACGATAAAGAATCTATACCTTCTTTAACCACTCAAAGATATAATTTCAAGCACTGATCATTTGATATTCAGAGCAGAAGAATTACATTTAACTTCNAGAAATATCTCTTTTTGCTTCTCACAGTTATTTAAAAGATTTTTTAATGGAAAAAGAAGGTGCAGATAATTATTAAAATACTTCAAAACATTTTTTTTTTCTTTTTGTATTTCTGTGCTTGATGCTAAGGCTTAACCAAAGTTGGTTTACACACATTTTGAAAAACCTAACAATGCAGTTGTGTCCTCTCACAAAAAGATATACTTTATGATCAATAAGTGGCCTAGAAATCCAGGCTCCTAGGACGATGAAGGTTACAGGGCAGGAAACANCAGAGCAGATCTGTGCCTCAGACCAGAATTCTGCACTGCACACTCCTTCAGCAATGCAGGAAGGATGTTAACAACATGTCTTAGGCTGTGGGCACTCACATGATCTAATGTGTAGATACTGTAAATCCCTTAACTGCTTTTGTGTAGGATTCATAGAACAGGAGGCCTACTCAAAGTCTGACTTGAAATGCTTGTAAGAAGAAATTATCTTTCTGACCCCAAGTCCTGTTCCAGTTGCAGTTCCAGTTTGCACTACTGTAAGGTAGTGCAAAGCAGGTGCCTGGAGAGTACACTTGCAGTATGTGGACTTCTGCAAGGTTAACACTGCATGGAAGGGTGGAACAGAACTCACCAGATTACAACCTTTCAGGTATCTGCTTAATATAACAGTTGACAATAAAGTGGATTCCTCTGACTTCTGCCAGGGATTAAATGAAACAAGTTAGCACTTTCTTATATATACTACAGTAAGAAAACTGATGTCATTCTATTGCTGACACAAGTACAGCTAACTTTTTATATCTATGATGCCCTGGCTTCCTGTGTTCAGATCTTTTGGGTATGGGATAAGCACCTACTGTGCTATTGCAAATGCAGCATTTGCATAGAAATACTTAAAGCAGAATATATCCAGAATATTTGAGAAAAAGGGATTCAACTCAAGCAATTTATGTTTGTAGTGAAAGATTGATCTCATGTCTGGGAGTGCAGGAACTTTGATAGTGCCACTAAATGTTTTCACTCTCAGAACATAGCACAGCNTGTACCCAGACCTGTCATATTTGTAGATTTGAACTGGAGCTACTTATCACTAACAGTTGACACATCATCTTGTTGCTTTTCTTTGAATATCTTCACTGCCAGGCGAAGAAAAATTCCACATTTTATCTGATGGAAATGAACATATATAATTATTTATTTTTCTTTCTCTGTCTTCTCTCATGGGGGATCATACAAAACACATATAGGGCAAGATAGGGGAAGCCTTTTTCTCAAGTGGTCAATTACTAAACATTTGGCAATGGCTTCATGTAATATTAGGGAAGTAGTCATTGCATGCTTGGTTTTTTTCCTCCAAAATGGAGTCAAGTGTTGTTTCTGTCAAAATAACTATTTTCAATCAAAACAGTAATTTTCACTAGAAAAAAAATATTATTNATGGGAGATCATCTGAAGTTTTCTGGAAGGCAATACTAGATGCTTTCTATAATGCAGTACTGTAGTTTACAAAAGCTTCATCAGCCTATTGGTTGGGATAACATTTTTTGCCTCTAACGGTTTTTTAAGTTTTGTCCAATCCATCAAACAAACATTTGTATTTTATGTGGTGCTTCTTACCATATCCCAGTCATATAACTGAAATATGTCACCAAGTGATGCAAACAGGTGCTGGATCTGATTCATAACCATGCTAAATCTTTTTTCGAACATTTCAGGGCTGTAATATTTCATATTTTCATAGCACTTTTCATTCTGTGGGCTCTAAAGGCTTAAATTTCCCACCCAGGAAGGCAGAAAACACAAACTAAATTAAGAATCAGAGGTGATGTTCTCTTTTAAAAAAGCTTCTTTTTAGTTTGGAGAAGGCTGCTGACTTCTTTGCATATGTATCAAAAATTAAAAGACAATGGATGATAGCCCACTTACAATTTTTGGTCACTTTTAAATGTAAAGTTTCTAGTCTTGGAAGGAATGGAGTCTGGGTCCAATACACATGGAACGTACCCTTTCTGCAAAAAATGTTCAATTTTAAATGTGTTTAGAATGCATTTTTAAAAATAGTCTTTCATAAGAAGTAAAATCTGGTTTATTTTCACAGCCTTTTTTTCTGCTTTCTATCACTATGTGGAAAAATGTCAATCATTTCTGGAAGCTTAGAAAACTTTTTCTAATTTCTGCACCAAACAAATATATCACTTTCCAGTGTGTCCAGAAGATTTGATACTGGGTAGCTGTGCTGTTGAAGCTTCTTTTCTCTAAATACACCCTTTTCATTTTTATCCTGTTCTCTCTGGAAACAAAATAGTTAACAAAAAGCATGCACAAGCAAGGATCCATCTACTACCATGTCTATTCTAAGGTCTTCATTTCTCTGTAGAATATTTAGTTGAAGTAAGAATAATTTAGTGCCTTAGGTCTTACTTTAGTGGGATGCTAAATTGTTTTTTAGCTCAATGATAATGAATTGAGCTTGTTCTGTTCCCATGTTCAGATAGAAGTGACTTGCAGCTTATCATCCACTTCAGCAACAGGTGCCCAAGCACTCTCTTAGAGGAGCAAAACTTCCTGGATAAGAGCCAATGATATATTCTAATATTCTTAAAAAAAATAAAAGAGAGAAATTTCAGAGAAAATTTTGGAAAGATACAGAAATCTAGTCCCGTGGCCTTGTGGCCTCTCTCTGCAATTTCAACACTTCAATATANATTTTCCTCAAAAAACCTCACCCCAAAATGCTATAAGCAAGAGTCCCTCACTCACCATTTAACATTACTATTATTCTGTCTTAAGATAAGTTTCCTACTATACAAGGGACAATTCCTAGACAAGAAGTGTAGTAACATGTTATAATAAAGGAACAGAATGTCTGATTACTTGATCAACATATAATTGCACAATCCCCTAAAATATTCTCTTGTATTTGGGGTCTGTATAATCTATCCACAGCTTTAAGATGCAGCATCTTCATGAAAACTAGAAAAAAATAAACTTTTTGATGTAGTTTAGTATTCAGCTAGACAGACACATGGAGTGCTAGTACAACAGCATCTTTCTACCTCTTTTTAACAATCCTGAATCTCAAAGAGTGCATATGACACAAGGAGAAGGGACCAACCTACTTCATATTAATGAAGTCTCCTCTCTCTTTAATGGACCTGGTATTTTTTGCACTGCTGAAGCTTACTGAGCTTATGTGCAATCACAGCATGCTAATATATTGTTTCTTAAGTCAGCATCAAGTTAAAAAAGCATGGAAAGATTAAAATTTTCCCAGCCCAGTCAATATGTGCTTATGATTCTGGGGCCATAGGATAGCCAGTTTATTCTCTAGCTGTTCTTTATTACATCACTCACTAATTCTACCAGACTTCTTGTTGAATAACCTTTAGTGACCTCCCAAAGATTCACAAGCTTGAAATACACATTGAGCTGATTATAAACACCTCAGAAAAGTTCATCTGTTTAACTAGCTACACATCTTAGAGCACTGGAAGCAACATGGGAAGATGTTTTAAGAAACATAACACTGGGAGACAGATTATACAATCTGCTAACANATTAACCCCCTTATTTTTTTCCCTCATTTTTTAAATCCCCTACTACTTGGTCTCAAGAATAACCACTGATTTCCATTTGACATCATGTNTTCCCTAATAGACTGCTGCTGTTTGTCTTTTTCATACTTGAATTGAACAGGAGTCGTGTGTCTTCTGCTTCAAAACAGAAACAGTGAAACAAATACTTCATTTGGAGTCAGATTCCTTAAAGACAAAAAAATGGACCAGTTTCTTGAAAGGACAGCTGTTTTTGAGACCACAAGAATTAAACCTTATCCTGAAAATTGCTGTTGGTTGTGGGTGGTTTGAGTTCTTTATTTTATGTTGTAAGGATTTTTCTCCTGAGCCTCTTCCATTTAGATCAGATTTAGTCTTTCTAGTGCTCTCCATCACTTAAATTATAATATAATTTTTCTCTCTCCAGAGGGCATAAAAATAAAAGCAAACTTTAGAAGATTTTTTNAAATTTAGACTAAAGGGAAGAGGAAAGTGAGGAAGAGTACAACAATTTCTCCTTAGCAGAGAAGTGCTTAATCTAAAGACTGTGCTGANGGGAAAAAAGCCATGCTACAAACATGATAACTGTAATTTCTGTGTGAGTAAAGACATATGTAACTAAGACAGAGACAAGAGCTCTATATTTCACTCCATCTGTGATTCAAACTCACTACTGATTCTGGGTATACTGTGCAAAAAGTTTCAAATATTTTAGTCAGTATCTAGCAGACACCTTCAGTTTCTGATAACAAAGGACATAAGAGAGACTGATTATGATATTGGCTCTGTTATTCCTAACTTTTTTCTGATTATTTCGAGTATGTGCATTTTACTAATGGCATACCTGTGGCTTCGGATTCTTGACTCTTGTAACTTGTTTTGTATTCTTAAACTTGGAGAAAAAGCAAATCAAATCAAAGTTAGAAGGCAATGTTAACCTATATATAAAGTATAAAAAGGTAAATTCCCACCATTGAGTTGTAAGTGAAGCAACTTGCATTTGAATGGGAATTTTCTGTCAAATTCTACGGTGCCCCAAGAGAGCTTGCACTTTTTCTTTTCTTTTCTTCTTTTCTATTATTTTTTTTTTTTTCATTTACAGGGGAAGGAGGGAAAATATGTCTGGCAGGAAAGCATGGAGAATTTAATTCTTGGTGATAACCAAGTGTTTTCTTTCTCCCAGCTCTCGATCTGCCTAATTGGTATAACATTAAAGAGGTCTTAAGACAAACGGATTGTGAACCTACTTCAAAGATACTAAAATTGGAAGGGGAAAAGGGGACAGAATCTGCTTTTGATTTCTGGTACTAAAGAAAGAGCTCAAGAAAATGACAAATAAACTCCTGGCTTTGAATTCTCCTTAGTTGCAGGGTTCTTCTTTATAATAAAACTTTTGGTGGGAAGAAATTTCCATTTTTCATTAATTTCTAGTATGTAATTATTTACTGAGATTCTAAAAGACTCATATTTCTAACTTTCAGGTTCTGCAATGTCGGTTAGTTTCCTCAGTGAATATGAACACTGCATGAGACATCAGTTTGTTTTTTAAATATCTAAATATCTTTTAGAGCTGTATTATGTATTATATATAAAGATATATTATTTTTCGATGTATTCTTTGTGTATTATCTCTTGATGTTTAAAATGCTTTGAGGTACATTGATTATTTGGATGTATGTTCAGTGTATGATTAAGCTTCCATATTACACTTATAGTCTTAGATTTTTGTGGAATATAAAGCTCTGTAAAAACAAATGCAAAAATGTTTTATGTCATGCTGCTGCTGTGACAGTGTGTTTGAAGGGATCTGTCTTGGCAGAAGACAGTAATAATTGTCTGAAAAAGTGGGAGCTTTGGCTGCTGAAAAATCAGAAAAAGGTATCCTCTCAGTCTGTGTAAGAGCAAGGAAAATATAGAAGTATCTTTCTTGTTCATTAGTTTAGTCAAATGATATTCATNTTCTAGAGTTACTTTAAAAGAGGACTGAGAGCTGTAATGGAAAATATAAGTCACAGAATGACAGAATAATTTAGGTTGGAAAAGACTTCCAAGTCTGTCGAATTCCACCTTTGACTGATCACCACCTTGTCAACTCAATGCTCCAGTTCTTTCTTGAATATCTCCCGGGATGGGGACTCAACCACCATCACTTCCCTGGGTGGTTCCACTGTTTACAACCCTTTGCATGATTAAATTCCTCCTGATGTCCAACCTGAACCTCCCATGGAATAGCTTGAGGCCTGTGATGCCCACTTGCCTGGGAGAAGGGGCTGACCCTAACCTGGGTACACCTTCCTTCCAGNAAGTTGTACAGAGCAGCAAGATCTGCCCTGAGCCTTCTTTTCTCCAGGGCAAACACCCCCAGCTCCCTCAGCTTCTTCTCNCAGGGCTGGTGCTCCAAACCCTTCTCCAGCTCTGCTGCCCTTCCCTTGGACTTGCTCCAGCCTCTCAAAGTCTTTCTTGCCATGAGAGGCCCAAAACAGGACACAGGATTTAAGGTGAGGTCTAACCAGTGCTCAGTACAACAGGATGGTGACTGCCCTGCCCACACTGTTTTTGGTATAACCCAGGATGTCACTGGCCACCTGGGCACATGGCTGGCTCTTGTTCACCCACTGCTGACCATCACCTCCAGCATGTAGCACTGGAGCTGTAGTGACTGAAGGGAAAACCTGGAACTTTGTCTGGTTGAACCTCATGTATTCAGCCTCAGCCCATTGATCTGGCCTGTACATATCCCTATCCAGCAGATCAACACTCCCAGCCAACTTAGAGTTGCCCATGTCATCTGTACTATTTATTGTCAATAAATCTATTAAATGGGACTGGCCCAACAGTGATTCCTGTCAGATACCAGCAGTGACCAGATGTAAACTGGATGCAGCTGCATTCACCACCACTCTCTGCTTTTTTAACCAACAAAGATTATNCCTGTCCTAGCTCTTGGCTGACAGCTTTTCCAGGAGAATGCAGTAGGAAAATGTGTCCGTGGTTTTCTGAAGTCCATATAGGCAATATCCACAACCTTCCCTTCACCTATCAGGTGAGTCACATGGTCATAAAAGATTGTTCAGGCAGGACCTGCCTTTCCTAAACCCATGCTGGCTGTGATACTGGCCCCTTGGTTGTCCCGTACGTGCTGAGTGATCACAATCAAGATGATTTGCTCCATAAGCTCTCCAGGTATTGAGGTCAGGCTAGCAGCCCTGTAGTTCCTAAATTCTCCTTCTGTTACATTAGCTGTCACATTGGCCAGCCTCCAGTCACCTGAGACCTCCACACTGAGCCAGGATTGATGATAAATAATGGGGGTGGCATAATGAGCTCTTCCACCAACTACTTCAGTACCTTTGGAAGAATCTGCATCCGCTCCCAGGGATTTATGGGTGTGTAAATGGTTCAGCAGGTCACTACCTACCTCCTCCTTGATTACAGGGTCTAGTCTGCTATCAGCTAACAGGGCTCATTGCCCTGAAGTTAACCAGTCTTACCATTAAAAGCTAAGGCAAAGAAGATGTTCAGTGCCTCAGTTTTTATCTAAATCTAAATGGATGTTTCTGAAGAAGTGGGGCTCTTTGGTATGACCATATCATGCTGATACTACGAAACCTGAAAATGGAACGTGTGAAATTACTAAACCAAAACCACTACAGCATTTGACTATAAGTTAGTGAGCTTGTGGGGAAACAAATTTATGTCTGGCAAACTTTTATAACACCTTACAAGATGAGTTGCTGGCCAGTTAGGCATGTGAGTGCAGAGATCCTGCAGGTCAGAGCCTGGTTCCAAACACATCTGAAAGGAGAAACTTGCTCTGGCAGCATCAGCAGAAGTCACAGTGCATGACTTTCCTTTGAATTCCAGAAACTTTTGTTGAGCATCGCTACTGACATTTGTCATGCCATGATGTTTCCATCAATCTTCCTTCCATAACGTTTTGGAAGGACTTCTGAGGAATGCTGTTGGTAACTAAAGCCCCAAGTGGAAAATCCCACAGAGGCAAAGCCATGGCAATAACTGTATGTTTTTCCTTTGTTCTGTGTGGTACCACTGCGAGATATGTAGCATAGCTCAACTCAATTTTAGTAATTACAGTTTATTGAAGATGAAAGACTGAAAAAAACAAATTTACAATTCTCACCGTAAGAAAACATATATGTGTTTTACACATAGGGATGCATGACTGGAATTTTTGATTAATTTTTTTCCAGAACTGTTAAACTCTGGGAATTTTAAAACAGTTGCTCTTCTCCTTTCACTCANAGTCCTTTCAGTCCCTCTCTGACTTTCGTGGTCTCAGCTACTATTATGCTAGTTTCCAGTAAGTATGACAAACTGTTCTAATTAAGTAACTTAAAACAACAGTTTGATTGCAAACATATGTGTAACTAAATGTGTTCTTAAATTAATTTTCCATTGCTTTTTTTGTACATTAGATAGCTTCAATCATTGTAAGTGTGATTTAGAAAAGCTGGAGTTATTGGAACCCACTGTTTNGTGAAAAGAGGATGTATTCCTGTTTTATTAAAATATAGTGCTGGTAATATGTGTTCACAAGGAATATATACAGTTTGTTGAAGTTTAATTCAGTTAACAAAAATGTTTTACATAATAATACTTAAAAGATTTTAACCTAAGGAAATGGATATCCTGTGAACTTTCAAATGTAAAAGACCTTGCCTTATTAACTTAAGAATTTAAAATATTTATTTGGCACTTATGGCACAACACAGTTATTTAGGTACTACTGTAAAGACCTACTAATGCTTTCAGTATTTTTTAAATAATGTTTTAGATTTAATACTTTAAATTTGAGATATCTTTTTCAATCTACTTAGTAAATATTTTGTTTCTGTAAGCATGGTGTTTGATGATATAGTTTTCTGAAATCAAGATTCTAAACATAAATCTAAATAAAAGCTTGTTTAAATATGGAGTGGAAGATCATAAGAAGGACTGCTAAAACAATTTAACAACAGCATGGTAGAAACTGAAGGAAGGAGCATTAATGCACTGTAGAAATGGTTGGTTGGGGTTCAAGGTTCAAGCTCTCTGTTCTCTGTTNAGGGAAATCTAGTCATTTGTGAGTCAGGTCCTCCACAGATCACTTGCTAAANGGGGAGGTATTTAGTCGTCTTCTTTACTTCTTGCTATAAACTCAGTGATCTGCTCCAAGCTGCACTTATCTCAAANAGAAGTTCAAGATCTCAACAACTTTATAAAAAGAGGCATATGTACAGGATGCTTATGCCACTTTCATTCAACCAGAGACAGGAGAAGCTACTGTCATTAGAACTGTCCTTCTGCATGAGGATACCCAGTTTCCTTCTGGGGCAGGTCTTACGTTAGATACCAGGTCCNTCGATTTCTTCCTGGGTTTTAAAGGAGTTGACAGCAGCTCTGTTGTCAAATTCCCAACTTAAATCTGTATAATTTTGGATGGTATAAACAGAACAGGCAAAATTATTTTTCTAAAACCAATATGGTAATAAATGGAGGACATTAGTAACAGGAAAAAAAATTAATGATTGTGTTGGCTATATATTCATATTTTAAAGTGATCCACTGCCCTGTCATTTGCAGCTCCAGAAACAGAAGTACTTTCTTTTCCAAAGCTACTCTATCAGACAACAGTCTCATTTCCTTCCCCTCCTCAGCATTCATTCAGCCTGCTTCAAGGCCCAAAGTGCAAAAGTGCCCTGCTACATCACCCTTGTAGGCCACCAGGATTTAGGTGCAACTTTCCAGATGCTCTTCTCAGAAACAGAGAATGAGGGTCAAATACATACCTTTAGATCTTCTCATCTGGGAAATTCCCTAGCTGCTATAATTTACTGCTGCTTTATCCTTGTCCACTGAGGTCAAACAAGCAAGCTTTTTAGCTTGCAACATCATGTNCTTACTAATGAAATCCTATCTTCTTTTCCTGAAAAATAAATAAAAACCCACAGAGATCAGCTTTACCTGTCAAAAATTTGTCAGAAGGCAGACAAAAGCAATATTTCTAAAAGGATAAATACAGCTTCTTAAGGACAAAATATATATTCTTGCTTTTGTTGAAAACAAGGGTGTCTTTAAGTAAGTTAAGGATTCAAGAATAAGTTAAAGAACATCCTCAATTCTGCCTTTTTATAACACATATCTTTCTACTCAATGCACAAATACCACATGTACAGTTCTCTGAAAATCTAACAGCACACTGAAACTTGATNTGTGCATGACAGGCAGAAGGCAACATGTTTTAATATCATAATGGAGTTTCACCTCTACAGACTTTAAGAAAACTTAGCTTCATCAAAAATAATTCCAAAGACATTCTTGATCCCTTCTCATCTGAGTACCCTTTGTAACATCAACTCCAAGGTATATGAACTGTGGAACAGAGTCCAGAAGTCTCTCTGAGTTGCAGGAGGGCTCTTCAGAGTTTCAAAGACTCCTCAGATCATAAGGAGGATATAGCAGTGTGATTTTACAGCCTCAAGAGTAGGGCAATGACCTGCCTCTCATTGTCAAAAGTCTGTTCTTNTATTATTCAGCATTTGATATAATACCTTCATAGATAGCCAGTAATTTTGATCTAAAATACAATTTTCTATTCAATAAAACTGTTAGTGATTATTAGTCTTTGTAGTTGTATGAATTCAATTTTTAGAGTNGATTAGAATTTATATGTAAAATGAATCTTTATTTGTTCTTCTTGGTGTGTTATTTCATCTCAACTGAAGATAATGCACAAAAAATCTTTCAAAATTATTACAATATGGACACACACAACCTCAAGGCTCTTTAATTTCCTTAAGTATTTAAAATTCCATCAGAATGAGGGCAGAAGAAACAAATACCAAAGAATAAAATTATTTTAGGAGACAGAAATACTGTCATTAGAGCTGCTTCTGATGCAACAAAATTTTATACACTTTCTGAGTAAACTTTTTCAGGTCTTGACAGTGGAAGGAGTATGTTACATGCCAGCTGGAATAAAACACAAGTACTTTGGACATCTTCAAAGAATGACATGCCAGGTTATTGAAAAGTTTCGAGTATCTCACCTTGCCACACAAGACAGCCAATGCTTTTTCTTCTCAAGTCAATTGCTTTTCATTAAAGGGAAGTAGGAGCATAAGAATGGAAGTATTTTTTAGCAAAAAGTGAATCAATGTTGTCTATTTGCTTAAGTTCTTATATGATTTCTTTCACTAAGAGTGTCAGCCATTATTAAGAATAATGGTTGGGCTGACAGACTTTCTTCTCACATTTAGAGACTATTCTCAACTTTTGAACCTATGGGTGTTGCAAAAGAACCTAAATNTTTGTCAACAGGCAAAAATACAGACTATGTATAATATGTATATTTCATAAAGCTTTTCTTCCTATTTTAAAGTTTAAAGGATATAATAATTTCTAAATGATGCTTCCTCCTTACAATAATGTAAAAATAGGCAGATCTTCAAAAGGCAAATTGACCAAGGGCTAGACTGCTCACCCACTACCAGGGAATGGGAGTTGGAGTAGGCCATGAAGAAACAGGTTAGTTTTGTCCTATTGATGATGTATTGATGCAAAACAATGTTTGAGTTTCTGTATTACTTGCAAATTGTAAATCNTGGATTTCAGAAATTCCAACCACTGAAGCTAAGGGAGAAGAGATTAACAAATTATTAATACTCATTTTCACTCATTTCCACACAGAATATTTGCCAGGTGTGACCCAAATGTGAGCCTGTGGCCTCTCAAACATCTGTTCTTGGGAAAGCTAGGAATCTAAGTATCTATTCTTAAGGAAGCCCAGAAGGAAGAATCTGTATCCTCAGGTGCCCATTTCACANGGTGCTCAAGTCCTGCCTGCAAGTCCAGCAAACCTCCTGGGGCCAGCACACACACAGCCATGGAAGATTATGTCCCCTCTTGTCCCAGGTGGCCTCAGGCCGCCTTTGGCCTCGCTGAGTTCTGGAGCTGATCCTCTTAGTGGAGAGTTTTGTGTGACACACGGGTTTTGTGTGACAAGGCCTATTCCCAAGTCCATAGTGCACTTTCCATTAGACTGAAGAAGGACTGAGGGGTTTTTGAGCTGTCTTGAAATTTCAGAAATGCCAGTTGCCAACTTGTAAGCATCAGTTAAATAGGCATTCAGAGCTTGTGATGGTTTGATCCTGTATGTCAGAACTTCTTGCTAGGAGTTCAAAGCCCTGTGCCTAATCCCTCCTCTAGTGTTTAATTTCCACAGGTACAGGAAGCAGTCCGTGGGTTAAAACACAGTTATGATAGTGAATATATTTTAANAAGTACTACCTAAAAGCAACTGTAAATATAAGAATTTAAAACTCTAACTCTCATGGTTTATCATACTTATCTTTTGTAAGGAAAAAATTAACAGAAACTGAGTTACCAAGACTTCTAATGCTTGATTTGGCAGTGATTTCAGAGTGATTTGGCAGTAATTTGACACTGCTGCAGAAAAAAAAAGCTGAGTCACCTTAGTCCAAATGATACATAAGAAAGCCATAGCAGTTAATTCTGCACAGAAATATTTTGCACCTTGATTTGAGATTCTTTTCTTTGTGTCTGTACATGTATGAAGTCCTGCTAAAGAGGATGTCAAATCAAAGAGATGATATTTNACACTTACCTCTTTTTATTGTACAGTTTATACTTATCTTTTACTCCTTAGTTTGGTGAGTGCAAAGACTCGGAATTTATGNCATGCAAAAAACAATTCAGCTATAATAAACTCCTGCACCATAACAACAGACTTACCGGCTTCAAAAGGCATCATCATATAAAAGCCAAGGCTTGATAAAAATTTAAACACTTCAGAATAAATGATCACTGGAGAGGATCATGGGAATGGGAATGCATTTTTTCCTCACTTCTTCAATAAACACCCACAATAATTACATCCTTCCTGTCACAGAAAACAGAAGTGAATGTCAAAAATCTTAAACAAGGCAAAAGTTACAAGTTTCTGCTTCCCTCTCTACTGATCAAACCTGCATAGATAAATTATTCCCTTATGCAACCTGCACAACAGTAATAGGACTCTGACTCGACTTGGGGGTCCAGAACAGAACAGTCTGTCCAGTCTAAGCACACTCCTAAAAATCTGCTTCACCTAATGGCCCTTGAGATCTCAGGTCNTTGGCTTCTACACCAACTGGACTGATCATACAAATGCAATCCTTTTAGATGAAATCTCTCTTTGTACTTAGATTGCTTGCTTTGTGCAGTAGCAAAATGTTTGGATCCCAAAATCATAAAATGCAAGTTATCAGCCCAGCAATTTGGCTTATGTGTGAAATTAAGAAGAAGCATAGTGACATGGAAAGTTAGGAATAGGAATATAGTTTCCAGTATCTGTCAAAGCAAGAAAAAAACTGCTTTGAACTTCACTGAGAAAGAAGAGATGGTCTCTGTAGTAGGTAGAGGAAGACCAAACTAACTGCAAACTGACTAACCATTGGCTTGATTATCCATTTTATCAGATTACACAGTTTTAGGATTGTATTTGCTTCCAGTGTCTCTAGTTTAAGTAACTTCTGAAGCAGAAGGTCATTGNTATAAAACATTTATGGAAACCTTAATCAACAAGTTCAAACAATTTGCAAAATTAAGCAGAGTTTTAAGAAGTTGCCTTTGTAGCTCTTTCTTTGTTGTTTGTTTGATTGTTTTTTTCATTCAAATACTGACAAGGTTGAAGTCACATATTTACAAAGGTAAATTAAATTAAATGGCCCTTTCTGGATTTGTCAAGCACACTACTGATGCATTATTTTGCAAGTGCAGAAAAAATAATAGAAATTATCAGAGAGGCACAAATGAGCATATTTATACTAAGCCTTCTGATCTTTACCATTTTATCTCTAGATGGAATTTGATTTGGTCTAAAAAACTTCAAAACATTATCTTCAAATATTAAGAGATTGAGTAATAACAAGGGTGAAAGAAAAATCAAGTTGTTCTTCCTTTACTAATATTTGGATACCAGAGAAGCCTAAGTTTGCTGTTCTTACACAAAATAATCCTAAACCCTGTATTTTCACCACCTTTCAGACTGTAAATTATATGTGGAAATTCCTTTTCATTCACCTCACTACACTTTTAAAATTTCTTTTCAGAATAAAGTTATTCCATGTAAGATCTAAGGCAGGATTATTCAAGGTTAATTATATTCAACATTTTTCTGTTCTAAAAAAAAATACATGGGAGAGATTTATAAACCAAATTACTAAATATAGTATTTTACACCTGTAGCAAAATTAATTTAGGTATATTTACTGGTTAGATAGAAGTATTCAGCAATATAATATTAGAGTGGCTGTATTATTTGAGACCTGAGGAAAGGAAGTGTTTGTGTAGTGGGTTAGAGATAAGGTCCCTTTAACACAGTAACCTGTGTCTGGTATTGAATTACTACAGAATCAAACGATGGTGGCATAAAACCAGAGCACATTGTAGGGAATTTAAGACAGAGTCTTCTTGTGATCTGACTTTCAGAGGAGTTGAATATTTCTGCTAAAAGATAAGATTGGACATATTGAAGGACTGCCACAAAACAATTTTACAGATGTAAAACCAAATTGATTCCCTCTTTAAACCAGGGTCATAGACTGTGGGTCAGACCTTCAGGTAATANAGCTCAAGCATGTGAGTTAAAAATATAATTATTGGGACTTTCCTAAAAGTTGAACTAGCTTNTTGTTTTTCTCTCTTTACATGCTACCTACTAATCAAGTGGTTACTACTAATCAAGTTACCAGGCTTGGTTTGTGAAAATAACAGTCTCTATTTGAATAAAAAAATTCATTCTGATCTGGATTCTCTTCCTAATTTTTGCAATGTTATGTCATATTAAAAAAAAAAAAGTATGATAGCCTTTGGCTGCCACTGGGATGCTATTGCTGTTTCCTGATGCTTGCTAAAAATATCAGCAAATAATTCCATTATTTTGAAAGCAAATACATATTCAAATACCTGAAAAAGTTGTTTATATGTTGGTTTTCATGTGTTTTCATTGTGATGTTTTTTTCTTCACCTGCCAAATGAGATTGTAATCCAGAGTGCACAGGCTCTAGAACTCCTTGTTCTAAATTACTAGCTAATAATGGACTGGTGGTAATTAATTATCAAGGAAACAAATGGAATGCCCTTGATTCCAANGATTTCTGTTAGCAATAGTTCTTACCTAGGGAGAAGGGGAATTGTGAATTTTCCCAGCACAGCTGCAGAGAATTGCAAATTCCCTGGAACAAATTCAAAGCCGAGGTAAACAATAATGACACTTTGTTTGAATTAGACTGGAGGATTGGACATTTGGATATCCACTGAAAACATCACTTCTTTGAAAATACCTGGCATGACTTCTCAGAGAAGCACTAGACAGAATATCTGAATGCATCATTGTGCAACTGACATTTTGAAGATAGGTCATAGGTCCTGAGAGACTACAAGAAATGATGTAACAGATTCCAGGTAAATTGATGGTGGAAATTCACAAGGAGACTGTTTTACAGAAAGTGTTGTTTAAAGTAATAGCAATTTTAAAAAATCATAGGGTAAAAGCATTAATGTCTAAATAAGTAACAGATAACATTAGTGAATTGGAAAGCTCACAGATTTAAAATCATAATTATCTGAATTTAGAAGGGAAATATGGGTATATTTTTCCATAATTTGGAAGATTCNAACTGGTGCCCTTGGCTGCATGGGTCTGTAATGTTATAGGTCCAGTCCAATGAGGCATGGACAGAACCAGCATTTTCTTGTGCCTTATCTTGGAGAACAGTCAGTATATCAAGGGACAACTTGGCACTCACACAATCCAGCCCAGNGTTCATCAGTAAGTAATAGATCCTTCCCATTTATGTTTCTGGCTTCTTTCTTTTTGTTTGCACCATGGCTTTTAACATAATTTGAATCTAGAGAGTGGAAGACGAAGTGGCAGATATTCATTGTCTGTCAACAGATAATTCATCAATCTAAAATTAAAGCCTCGAACGTGTGAATGTTCACCTTTGCTTTATGGCGTATGACACAGAAGAAATAGTTTTCTAAATTACAATAGCTGGAGTGGGCTTTAAGGTAAAGGCTCTAGAAATCCACTGGGGGTCTGCAGGTTAAAGAATTGCATTTTTTACCTCTCTGTTCTTGCTACTGTACTCCAGTCCGTTTCCATGTTTGGGTTACTCATTTACTCTGGCATTTCTCTAGCTCTCAGAATATTCTTATTGAGGTGCTTTAGGAAAGAATCCAGACAGTGTTTTTCTGCTGTGCTCCAGATGTTTGCAATAACGTAATACTGAAGTGAATGCCAGCAATAAAAGGATATTCCTCCACAGGAAATACTTTGCATCTGACACCCACCAACAGCTCCTTAGGGGGAAAAAAAGGCACCAATTTGTTAGCTGACAGTTAGCCAGTAAACAAATAACTAATCTTGGTAAACTTAAAATTAGGTATATAACTTCCTATAACTGAGTGTTAAAAATTACTAATATAAACTATTGGTTGGGGATTATTGCAGAAACACATTCAGACAACCTTCTTTCAGTTTTACCACTTTTTTTACCACCATACTTTACATTTTGAAAAGGGAAAGAAACTTCTATTCTTTCCAAGCAATTATGCAGGAGATATTCAAGAGAAAAAAAATTCTTTATCTCACTCCATTCCTGCATTTTAAAAGCATTTTTAATAGATACTAGCAGGAGAGATGCAATAAGCATGCTATAAATGTGTTTTTTCTTGCCTGACCCATTTCATAATTTTTNCCCCTATAATTTTCTATTATTCACATTAAGACAGCCATTTCTGTTAATTCTTTCCACAGCAGGGGACAGTGAACTGAGTACTTATGGTGAGACCAAATATATTTCTGCATCTTTCAAGGCTCTGTATTCCTCTATTCAGTTTTTTGTTATTCTCCTGTTGGTGCCAGTGAGTCAGGGGGCTCTGAATTCTTCAGAGAGAAATCAGAGTGCAGGGATTGAACTGANGCCTTTGGATGGATTGAAGTGTATTAAACCACTCACACATAAGGTAGAGGTGAAGTTTAAGTTTTAGGATAAGTAAGTAAGTCAGTAAGTTTTAGTACGAGCTCCAATGTTTTTAGTAAGTAAAAGGTTTAGATACCAAAGTAGAAGTGCAAGCTCCAGTGAAGGTGGAAAAACATACTAATGTTTTCAGTAAAGGNTCCTAGACATAATAGAGCTATAGTAAGAATATTGCTTACATTTTTCAGATAGAACAAGATAGGTTGTATGCATAGTCTACACGTAACCTGGCATGTTAATAAACTAGAATTCCAATAGATTAAGGAGTGGTGGTTCNAGCTTGTGTCTTAGCTTGTTGGGAAGATTCTGTATAGGAGTGGGTGCTTTTTGCCATGGCCTTTTCTGCTTTTCCTGCCATTGCTTTTCTTTTTGCTTTTGCTCACTGCCATCAGTCAACACCCAAGAAGAAGACAGGAGCTGCTGCAGCAACATCAGCTTCCCTGGACCTTTGACAACGGCAGCTTCTGCTTCTCTTTGGGGCTTTATACCAAAACTTAGCATGGGCTTTGATGACTGTGCCTTTTGAGACTGATGTGCTTCTGCAATAAATAGCCTTTTAGCAACTATTAGCTACATTACTCATTTAAGATAACCCAATGAAGTTGGTGCCTAGAGCACTGGAGGTCTTTAACCTCATATTCTCCCACATCAAACTAATAGANTGTTTTTTATGTTTGCCTATACCGTGGATCTTTTTTTGAATCAAAGAATTCTGCAGAGAATTATTTACATGGTGTTGGAAGTCATGGTATAATATGGATTGACAAAATTCACAAAATCCACATAGCTTTGACAAAGTTCACATCGCCTCTAGATACTTGTATTCTGACTTAATTTGGTTTTATTACCCTATCTTATCAAATCTATAGGCAGTACATGGTTGAGTTTTACACTCTAAACTGTATCGTTANTGAATTAAAACAAATCTCAGATATAATTAATACTCTGTTGTTTTTCTTTTTTTATTAGATGCTTTTTTTCTTTGCAAGCTACTGAGAGACTAGTTTGGAGAAAATAAATAGTTTAATTTCCTTCTCTTGTGCACTTTTCAGAGCTTTTGACATTTTTAGAGAACTAATACTAGTTAAAATTTTATGGGAAAAAAGCCCACTGCAAATCAGTGCCTGAGGAATATCCCAGATGCAGAATGTGTTCATATGTTATGATTGTTCACAGCTCACAAAGGAAGCCTGATAGAACAGAAGTAATTCAAAGAAGGNCTTAATTTCAACATGTTTATCTTCCAGCACTTACTTCCCCATGAAGCTGTAGTAAATCTTGTAAGCTAGTATTCAATACAGAGACATTAATATAGATTTTCTTTAAACTGGGTTAATAAATGTGACATTCCATCCTGAGCAGACTGAAAGAACTGAGCATAAGTGATGCATAGGATACATTTCATTCATATTTAATAGAGAAATTACTGCATATATGTTTCTAAGTTAGGAGAAAATAACCACTCTTTCTTTTCACAACATCACTCAACAAAGGATTTTCCAGATATAAAAAGTAACTTTTATTGCCACCCTCATTTTACACATTGCAAACAACATGCAAGGAAAATAGATTTGGATTGCATAAAATTCTTCTCTACTTTTACTTTGAAAGGAGAATAACATAGTTTAAGGTGTGTGTTCAAGTTCTTGGCTCCATGCCTAGAGTTCTGCTTTACAAATAATCAATCCTGAACCATGTTTACCAATATGTAAATCCTTATGAGAAGTAGCTGGGGATTGACAGAAAGATATGACTTTCATGTTATACATATGGTATGTATGATTTTGAATCAATATCAAGAAAAAATGATGGAGAAGTAGGACAAGTAATTGGTGCAAAGGGTGATGTTGCCCCAGTCCTGACTTCCANTATGTTTTCTAGCTATATTTTGGAAATGAGCAAACTGAATTCAGAAGTATGTTTTTTATTTTGTGATGCTTTGATTTTTCTTAAAAAGNAATAACCTGTTTTTAATAAAGGTGGAAGCATATAATCTCATTTTANTGTACCACCTTCAAAAAATTTTTTCATTTCTTTTCCTTTAACTGAAAAGTTTTTCAGCTTCTATGCAAATGAACTACAACTCTGCAGTTTGGAACATAAGCAGCCAGAGTGACTTTCTCATCATAACCATTAAAAATCTGTCTAAGAGTTAAGAAAAGAACATAATATTAAGTTAAGTATGGAAAAATTTTGTAAAGAGATTACTGTACAGTTCTTTTAGGATGAAAACCATGAAAGATGAAAATCTGTCTTTAACAATTATGTAGAATGCAATCTAGTGGCATTGTACTTTATCTTAGCCCATTGTTTTAATTTAACTTATGATTAATTTTGACGATTTTATTGAACATTTTAAATAGTATGTGTCCAACATTCAAGCCTCTGGCAATTGATCTAAGCTTTCTTCCACACAATTTCATTTGGCAAGAAAAAGACAGGTTTACTGTTTCACTGCTTCCCTAACTTGTATGTAGGGGTGTGGAATATTGCCTTTAAGGACAAATTCTAAATAGAGATAGAAAACAAATAAGGGGTTTTTTTTATCATTCACCAAATTAAGATGTTCCACTACAACATTTTTTTTGCCTTGTAAATTAATTGCTTTCAATTGGAAAGTTTCACAATGTTTAAAATTAATCAGAATATCCAGACCTTGTTTGACCTAAAAGGCTTTATGGAACTTTTGCCCTGGATAAATAGCCCAAATTTCAAATAAAATGCCTTCATCAGGCAACAGCAAATTATTTTTTAATTATTTATCTGAAATACTAACAAATGGAGGAAACAGAGATGTAGTTTTACATATACAATCCATAAAGTACTCCTTTGGTTTCTATTCTCATACAAGGATAACTACAAATCATACTAAAGAAGCCCTTCCAAGTAGGCAAGNGTCTGTGGCTTTTTTTTATTTTATTTTTATAAGAGACAAGTGACTAAATTTAAAAGTCATTACATTTCTGATAGTACTGTGGCTGATTCGCATGCAAAATCATTTCTGTGATTCATGTACATTTTATGATTACTCATGATTTCCTGCATAGCTTCCAAATCCTAGTGACTCCATACGTAAAATAAATAGCATAAATAAAACAGCATGATAAAATCACTGCTTTCTGTGAGCGCAGTTCATTCTATTTGTAACACTTGGCTGAGACACAGGACTTTTTTTTTCTAGAAGGAAAAGTGCCATCTACTGAATCACCAAAACAAAACTTTGCAGCATCTTGATAGATTTTTGTGAGAGAGGTCCTTCCCAATTATTGCAAGCCTTACTTAACTTGCAAATGCAATTGACGTCACAGCTGACAGTAATACGGTACCTCACTAAACCTTTTTTTTTTTTTTTTTTGAATAAGTGTTCCTGGATTTCAAGTGTTAATGGAAAATCAGTGAACTGCACTTTGAATGTGTTGTTAAGCTTTTTACTTTGTAAATAATTTTTGTCCTCAATATTTCTGGGGAGATTTCTTGTGAGTCCTCTGCATCTCTTTAACACCTTAAAGAGGTCAAACCTTCAGTAATCAGTTACTCTTATTTCGCCTGATTAACTAGGTGTTAGTGTTTGGTGAAGGAATAGACAGGAAGACTATAAAACAATGAACTGACAGCACACAAATAACATTTTATGCAGAGACAGAAGAAAACTAAAACGATTAATAGATAACTTTGCTGTAAGAAAGGACTTATTAGTTAACTAAGACATGGTTTGCCAAGGTATAGAACCTTTTTTTAAAGGCATTAAGTTGCTTTAAGGACCAATAGGACAATATATGCAGGACTAGAAGTGCTGTCATTATTTTTCAGGGCTAAACAGTAGACACTTGAATGAATAAATAATATCAGCCACTGTATAATCCTGCACAGCTCTTANAAGAATTTCACTACAAAAGCAGAGGGATCGGGAAAGGGAACATGATTTATATCTACAGAAGTTTGGGAAGTCTCCAAAGATGGTCACAGGCTTACAGGAATTGGATAACCACAGGATTATGGGTAAAGTCTTGTCATGACTTAAAACTAACCAATGACATAGAACAGGAATCAATTCTTCCTTCTTAAAATAAAAATATTTAGCCATGAAACATGGCAACACTTTATACAGATACAATCTATAAAATGCTCAAACTACAGTGTCTGTAGCAAATCTGGTAACAATTCTGTGACGATGATAATTATTGGTACAGTAAGAAACCACCCCTTGTCCGTGTAAGCCATGTCATGTATAGCTAGGTATACTGTCGTACAGCAGCCTTAATTTCTGTCACAAAATAGGCTTTTTTCTCTAATTATAAACTGGATGTGCACTAGTTTCTGCATAGATAATTCCACTGATAGCTTTTCATAAATGTTTTATTTTTTCTCTGTTCATACAATACCCCTAAGGAATAATATTCAAACACATTAATTAAAGCTTATTCAACAACTTGTGGGTTGCTTTCTTTCTAATTTAGTGGTGACTGCATTTTGGAAATTCTGACTTAGCCAGCTTCGAAAATCATATGATATTGTTGCTCATATAGAAACAGTTAAGTAAAAATAACCAGAGGGAATGCTTTTAAAAGTCAGTGTTGGAAGAGCTTTCACTTGGTGAGATGAAAAAGAAATCTCCCATTTGACTTGAGAAAAGTTGAAAGGAAAGACAGGGGCTCTTCTTGAACATGGCCTCCTCGAAATTGTCTGAAAGGTCTTTGAGACACCTGGGGAAGAAATTAAACGCTATACCTAACGAACATATAATTTCAGACAAATATTCCAAATTATATAGGGGCAAAATGTGGAAAGATAATTACACTTTATCCTAGTCAGTAACAGGTGCTGTCAGACCCTCTCTATTCATATCCCAGTCCCACAGTCTTCCCAAACTGTTTGTCACCAAGTGGGATTTCTACCACGTGCAGACACACTGCTCTGGGCAAGGTTGCTTTTCCTGTCCTGCTTTAGCTAGGTTAAAACATCTCAGGCTGCCAGAACTCTCAGAAACATTTACAACATCAAAGTCAGCTGCAGCCATGCAGGGTGATGCTTGAAGCAGGATTTGGCTGTATGCCTTCTTCTTGCTGCTTATAGCTAGTGGAAGATAGAAATACCTAAACCAACTCCTTTTAGCTTTTTTGCAGTAAAATGAAAAACCACCAGAGGTTAGTGGTATCTTACAATCTATTCATTTTGCTCCACAGATCGATCTCTGAAGAGCAGTAGGGGAAGTATGTCTTCAAAAGTGGCACTGGCTGGTATTTCAGAGAAAGAGCCTGAGAGGATATTCGTGAAGGGTACTCTGGCTCATGTGCCTCATTTATTTCTATATGGTGTGATGCACAGCCTTTACTTCTCAACTAGAACAGGTCTACTGATTATTGTGTTNTTGCAGCGCAGTTTATACGCAGTTATTACGGTGAGCAGTAAATGCCTTTTACCGATTTGGTGGCATTTACACAACGCTGTCCTCCCGTAGCTTCATTCCTTAGTGCAAACCGAGCCACGTACACTCCAGACGAGCCAAACCGGTCACTTAACAGTACAGGAGTGTGATCCTCACCCCTCCAATAATGACCTTTATCACCAGAAACAAGCATTGTTGTCTTCTTCAGTGAGCCAGCCAGGAAAAATGTTTCCTTTTTGGGGGCCGTTTGGGCGGGTTTTGACCTTTTCCCCGTCATACCTGGTGCGAACCGTCCCGCTCCGGGGAGAGAGAGCACCGCGCACCCTGAGGGAGGCACAGCACAGAGCTCA